>JAJAGP010002983.1:0-89559 GCA_025084515.1 Ancistrus triradiatus
GGTCGCACCGTGCCCGCGGCACCAGCGGGAACCAGCAGGGGGACGAAGCGGCTCGGGTTGGATGCCAGGACGTCCCGCAGGGGCTTGGCGTCTTTGTGCTTCAGGAAGCTCTGAAATATTAGCAAGAACAAACAAACCAAAATGAGGAAACGACAATGACCCCAAAACTGCAGGGAATCGGGTTCGAGTCCAGGTGGGGTCACAACTGTGTCTGAGGAACAGGAGGCCGTCAGATTTATTAATTAATACAAATAAATTTATTTTAATGTAATAACAATTAATAAGAAAAATACTATTAAAAGTAAACTATTATACTGAAATTATATAATTAAATGAATTAATTAACAATAACAACAACATGATTATTATTAAATATATAAGTATATAATTAAATATTACTTAACATTTTATAATATTTTAAATTAATAATATACTTAACAATGAACTGATTATTAAATATACATTCAATTAATATTTTTAAATTCATTAAATTAATAATGACTTTAATATTAAATATATTACTAAATAAAAATATTTATTAATATTAAAAATAACACGTAGACTAAAATTATTATTAATTTTTGTCCAGTTTTTGGACACTCGTAATTATTTTTTTGTAATCATCGTTATAATCCAAGTTAAATTAATTCACCCAACTTGACGAGGTGAGACCAGCTCCGGGTTCGACCCAGATTTTCGGGTCAGCACTTACAGCATTTATTAGGCAGTAATAGCAATATGGGTACAAGTGAGGACCAGGACACATGGCCTATAAGTTCCAAATTTGTTCTCCGTTTTGACGGAACGCCTCACCATGAACATGCGACTCCACTGTGGGTCGTTGAGTGTGGCCTCCATCATGAAAAGCTCCACCGTCTGGGACGGGTGACGCGTCAGGAACTTGATCAGAGGCTCTCTGAAGGGGCTGCCCGCCTACAAACGACAAAAACGCAGCGGATTAGATGAGGTCTTACCGGTTCCATGTCAAGAAGGGACATCCTGGGACGGCCCTGACGACGTACCTCGATAAGCATGGCTCGCTCAGTCTTCATGACCACCTCCAGCAGGGGTTTGACCAGGGTCTGGGGAGCGGCGGGTATCAGGTGGAACAGGTTTATGATGGCCGAGCAGATCTTCATCTCCTACAGGGGAGGAAATAAGCAGCGGCAGGTCAGTGACGGGAAATATGGACACTCCTACAGGGGGCGCTATCAGAGTAAGCCAACATAGGATTGCACTGAACATGATGCGATACAACGCCCTGCCTCATTTTAGCCCCCAAATTTTGGACGAAACTCTAATCTGCCCGTCCCGAACGGTCATCCCTTTATCGGGCACGTCTGCCGGTCCCACCCCGCCCCGTCACGGATCCGCTAGGAGCTCCATGTAATGACGATACGTTTAGAGGAAAGAGGTGTGAAGAGCGTCTGCAAGAGCGTTGGTTATCTCCGAGGTGGCTTCCTCTCACCTCTACAAGGTTATCTGCCCGTCAGATAACAGGGATACGGCACGGACGGGCATAAGACGCCCCCGGGGGAGCCTGGCGCCTAATTAATCATTGATTGTAATACAGCCGCTCGCACCTCGTATCCGAGTGGGCCGGTCTGAGACGACACGGGCCTGCGCTACAGCTAAAGCACGAACCTCTCTCTCGGTCTCTCTCTCTCTCTCTCTCTCTCTCTCTCACACACACACTCTCACACACACACACACACACACACACACACACACACACACACACACACACACACGATACATCTGCATACAGTCAGAAACAATAAGGTCATTCAGGTCTGATACAAACCAACCCAAGCAAGAAATAAGACACACTCACACTGCCATCGCTGCGCTGACCTCCTTTATGGGTGAGCACCACCACCTCCATCCACTTCCTCAGGTGTTGCTGCGAAAGGATGGAGAGAGAGAGAGAGAGAGACGAGAGAGTGCAGTTACAGCGACATGGAAGTGATATCTGACCTCACACCACCCGTACATCAGCGCAGATCAATAAACAACACACACACACACAGCTGTAATCTATACAGGCTGTCACACAAAGCCATTTAAAACCATTTAATCATGCTGAATCACACACATTCAGTCCCTGCTCCAATCCCATGTGATACTAAAGATCCATTTTTCACTTCTAAAAAGTAATCATTAAAACTAGAGGTGTAATGATACATGGTTCACGATTCGATTCCTCACGATTATCGATTCACTTCCGATAAAACACATTCCTTGTTTTATTTCCGCTGGAATGCAAAACACACGTTTTCTTGGATAATTCTCTACACAAAAAACTCCACTGCAATGAAATTTTAAATAACCGAGTGAAAATATTCCTTTTTTTAATTCTGAAGAGTAACAAGTCAAAATAACGTGAGCTTTTCTTGTATACAAGTGTAAACAAAAATAACCCTTAGTCCCTTTAATTGAAAGGAATGAGGAGTTTTGAATAATGTTACTGCAACAAAATGTGCTGTTGTAACTAACAGTTGCACCAAATTCA
The DNA here is from genome assembly GCA_025084515.1 of Ancistrus triradiatus. Lineage (NCBI taxonomy): Eukaryota > Metazoa > Chordata > Actinopteri > Siluriformes > Loricariidae > Ancistrus > Ancistrus triradiatus. The sequence continues at coordinate 2,513 of JAJAGP010002983.1, forward strand.
CATTAAGTGCCATCTTCAACTAAAATGTGAACAGAACTGAAAAGCTCACTGATAGTGGAAGATACGTCTGATAGCGTGACATATGACCTCTAGTGTTCAAAATATGAATCAGCATTTCATAGCGTAATAAAAAGGCCATGTATCAACCAACTCCATGATGCAGATCGTCACATTTCCACAGTGCCTTCATAACTCATTATCCAGTTACTGGTTCACACATGAAACTGTCCTGCACCTCTTATTATATACCCCAAAAAAAACAACGGCGATTATACTTGCAGCTCTTACATACAAGCGTTGTCGTACCCCACCATCATCTGGTCGAGAACTTGTCGTTGAAGGAGTTGGGAAAGAGGCGTGTGACGGAGGTGAGTCTGTTGACCACGTTGAGCGTCAGGCTGCGATAATCTCCGAGCATCATCAGCAAAGGCCTCATGTGAGTGTGGATCTGATCAACTTCAATCGTGGCACCCTCCAAGAACTGAGAAGGGCACAACGAGGGCACAGTTAGAACAACACACACTCGGGTTAGAGATGGTAAAATGTAAACGCCACTTCTAACTGGGCTGTAAAAAGGTCCTTGAACCCTCTGCAGAGTAAAGGTGTTTGTTAAGTCGTAAATGTAATGGCAAGCAGAGGGTGGTGTAAAGCATACCATCACTGGACTGAGGAGAACCTGGCATGAAACCATTTGGGGTACTCTCATCACAGTGGACCAATCTTGCCATAAAAATCAACCTAGCTCTTAAAAATAACTTCTAACTTTAAAATTAACCTATTCCTAGCCTAACCTAAAAAGCCGAAAAGATAGATCCTAAATGAACTCTAAGTCAAAAAAAAAATAGCTCTTATCCTAAACTAAGCCTGAAATTATTAACTCTTGCTTTTGGCTGCGCTGAACCCAGAAGCCCAATCAAGATCGTTTCAAATAAATAAACGTCCTCATCGTTTCGGCTTTCCAAAGAGCTGCCTTCAGCCTTCCTGTCACAGGAGGGTGGTAGAAATTCCTCATTCCCTTCCATTACACAGGAAAGGCCACCCTGACCAAAGCGCCCCCCAAGCCCTCATTCGTTCCCTCTCCTCCCCCCCTGCTCCCGCCCGTCCCAAATCGATCTCGGCCAGTAGTTCGGCTTGAAAGCGAACCCCGGAGGAACAAAGGGCGCCGGCGACTCTGAACCCGTTCTCATGCACCGGCCGCCTCGCTCCTTCTCCTGCATGCTCTCCTCTGTTTGGTATAGTTGAGTGGCCATTGAAAGAGGGCAGCGAGGATCTTCTCCCCTGGCTGTGGGAGGTAGTTGCAGGCAGGCCAGAGCATCTGCGGACACTGCGGGTCAGAGGGAGTTTAACCGGTTAGGTCGTGTCCATTCCCCGAGCAAGAATGGAGGTAGGCGAAGCCATGAGGGTGGCGGTCGATTCGTAAATGGCAAACACCAGATAGGGCAGGCTCTTTGTAGCCAGGGCAGCTTCATCGGCCACGTCCTTCGGCCTCGCAGGTTCAAACAGCTGCATGGAAGGATTGAAAACTGAAGCTTGCCTGCACACTGACACGACAATATGGTCCTCCCCTGATTTCCCCCCGTGTGCCGGGGTTTTCACCATTCCTCGGTGTAAGAGACCTTGTTCTCGCCACGGTGAGGGTTCCATGGTTCAAGATGGCGTGGCTGCAGCGTGGGGTGCAGAATGTGTTACCACCCTCCATCACAGCTATCTTAGCGTTGGCTGGCTTGGTGCCCGCAGGAGGTGCGTTCTTGGGAGTAACCATTTCCTGCCTCCACCTGAACGGAAATCAACAAGAAATGTTAAACGTAAACCCGACCAACCCGGCCCTGCCGATCTAACCACAGACAACAAACGATACAGTACTGTAGGATTCAGCCTAGAGTTGTAACCAAACCCGAGAAAAGTAAATCTCGAGACTCTAGCCTTAGCCCCAACCTAAAAGTAGCTTCAATCCCACTACGTGTCCCTAACTCTAGTCCGAAAAAAAACTTCCCAACTTTGGTCCTAAACCTAAAGTAATTCTACCTTAGCTCTTAAAAAAATAGCCCTATTTTGGTTAAGCCCTCCAGCCCTAAATTAACTCCAGTCTCAAATCTAAAAGTAAGCAACTCTATTCCTAGCCTTGACCTTAAATTAAACTACCCCTAACTAAAAAAAAAAAAATAACCCTAACAGTAACTCTAAATAATGCAGTTTCGCTATCACTAAAAAGATCTCTAACCCTAGTCCTACAGCAAAACATAACCCTAGCTTTTAACTTTAAAAATAAACAAATAAAAATGGAAGAAAAAAAACAAACAAAAACAAAAAAAACTCTAAAAGTAATTTCAACTCCAGAGCTAAACACAATGCTAGCCCTAAGCCTAAAAGTAACTCTAACCCTAGAGTAATCATAACCCTAGCCCCGGTCGCCCCCGTCCAGTGGCACCTCTTTGTGCGGCTCCATGATGATGGTGACGCTCTTGCCGGTGACGTGGGCAAGCACCTGCAGCGAGTGCATGGCCTGCTTGCGTACGGTCGAGTTGGGCGAGGTGACCTCCCGCACCAGGTCATGTGTGACCATGTGGAAGGACTTGTCCTGGGCACTCAGGAGCTCCTCCGTCTTCTCCTCCTCCTTCAGAGGGGTGGCACAGCGCACCAGCAGCTGCTCCAGGGTGGTCTTCGCCATGGCGACCGCTCCGTTCGACACCTGCAAGAAGAAAGGGTTAATCGGGGCGAACAAAACAAAACAGAGCCCGAGGAGGAGAAGGAGGAGGATAAGGAGGAGGAGGGGTGCCTCACCTCGCCCGTGAGGTCCATCATGACGAAGAGCAACGCCTTGAGGAAGGTCAGCTGGTTCTGCAGGACCCAGATAAGAGGCAGGCGCTCCATCAGGAACTTAATGGACACCACGCCGCCCAGCTTGGCGTACCACGCCTGCTCATAGCAGCAAGCGCACAGCCGTTCCACGATGTAGGAGAAGAGCGGCAACTGGCAAGCCTGGCATCGACGACACACCGACTTAGACACAGAGCCTCGAAAGCATGACACAAACAAACCCAAACCCGAGAGTGAAAAGGCCCTCACCCTCTCTTTGGAGCCCAAAATAATGCTGGCGACGTCGAAGATGACGGCCAGCGCCACCTCTCCGATTTTGCAGAGCTCCTTCTCCTCGTACGCCATGCAGATGGCGATGGCGTCGATCAGCACCAGCGGGTCCATGCCCTTCGAGCCGTTCTCCTCGCTGTGGAACATGGCCGTGCTCGGCTGGCTGCCCAACTGGTAGCAGGGCAGCAGGAAAGGACCTGCGGGACACGGACAGGCGTGAGACGGAAGCGGGGGAAGGATTTAAAGGGGTAAGGATTCGGGGTGAGGTCGTACCGCACTGCTGAGCCACCGCCACCATGGTGTAATGGCGGATGAGGCTGGCGACGAAGGGCAGAGCGCTGGGTCTGAGGTCCTTGATGACTGCTGACATGAAGGCTCCGGTGAGGGCCTGCTCAAAGGTCCGGCGTGCGGGCGTGTCCTGGGCCTTGTAGCGGTGGGAGATGATCACGTTGGGGATCCACTTCTCGGTAAAGCTACGAGAAACAAAGTCGGCATTAACACACATGGCATTTAAACGCAGCTGCTTTATGGACACCAAACGCCGGCGGTAATCGATCACGCCATGTTCATTATCACGTATTCAAACCCACCGGACTCGACCTGGCAGGGGGACGGAGCGCAGGATCAATTCAAACTCATACTTCAATGGGAGACGGCGTTATTATCCGGCCTGGCATTTGAGATACCGGGGGAGCGCGCCGCCTTTTGAAAAGGCGCTTTTGACGGTGACCGGTGCGCTGGCAGCGCCAGAGAAAGAGAGAAAGGACGTCATGAATCAAGACGTCTGACAGCAGAAGCGGCGCTTCCCCCTCATAACTGACACGCTTCATTATCTCGGTGAGGGGCGCGAGCGGCAGGCCTTCTGGGGTAAACACACGCGGGGGAGTCGATTAGCCGCGGCCAGGAGTCCGATGCCTGGGTAGTGTGACCCCGATACCCTCCACGTCAAGCTTGAGTAATTAACCCTTAACGTGGTGCGAGGAAAATGAAGCTCTGAATGAACACTGATTTAAATCTGATTTAACCCCAAACTCGTTAAGGCTCCGGACTACTAATCGGGCCCTTAAGTGAAGCCCTTAACCCTTAACCACTCAGCTCCGGGTGCCACTGATCCAGGTCGTTAAAGCTCCGGCCTACTAAAGGTTCAAATCCTGGTGCTGCCAACTACGTTAGTTCTGAAATATTATTACCTTCACATCCAAAACTTACTTGGGATGGGCGAGGAGCTGGTACAGGGCGTGTTTGTTGTCATCCAGGCTCGTCATGGCCACCAGAAAGCACTTGATGACCTCCCAGGCCTGTCGTCTGTAATACGGCTCTGTGTTGGCACTCTTCAGGCAATCCAGGGCCGTCTCGATGGCCTGCAAACAGAGCGGTTGGGAAGCATTTTACCGAAAACGAATCCTCTCTCTTAAGATGGACAGACTGAGGTACGAACGAGACAATGACAAGAGAACTGTGGTTCAGCTCCTGGGGCTCCTGTCTGTGCTGCCCTGTAGAACATTTATTATAATGTCACAGAACCTCAGGAAGCCTGGTTGTAAAAAACGCATGGTTCTGCCAGGTTGCGTTTACGTACCGCCCCCTGCAGGGCTGGGCAACAACAAGGACATCAATACTGCACTAAATTACAGCGCAAGAAGCTCTGCTGTGCGTTACTGCTGAGATTATATAACACAGTCCATAACGTTACTACAACAATGCACCAGACAGAACAGTAACTGTTCAGCTAAACCATTTAGTCCTTCGGTTAAAATGATGCCTTCTATTATCTGGATGTAAATAACACAGTATAAACATTAACAATAATAATAATAATAATAATAATAATAATAATAATAATAAAGAGAATATCAGATTTATTTCTATAGATCTTTGTATAACAGAGCATTGTCCCAAAGCAGCTTCATAAATATGTAGACCCACAGCCCTAACTGAGCAAACCTAGGGCGACAGTGGCAAGGAAAATCCCTAAACCTGGTTAGGACCAAGACTCAAAAAGAAACCCGACCTGCTTGGGCAGCCCAGATGTTATATATATAAGAAATAAATTAAGTTTTATAAATTCACTCATAAAATTAGTCTAAATACAAAGAAGCTAAATAGAAAAATGTAAATAGAAAATAAATTAAATATGACAACAGTAAAGAGACCATAAATGTAATAAAATACAATAATTAAAAATAGTAATAGTTTAAGAAAAGAGATTACATACAAGTTATAAATAATACGTCATAAATAAAAGAATATAAAACAGAATATAATAAAATAAAGTTAGACAAGCTAAACAGAATATACAACTTGAAAAAAAATTAAATAACTGAATAATTAAATTAATAATAAAATATACATAGTACTAGCTATTTATTAAATCATCATATGACTTATATACTCTATTATTACCATTAACAATCCCAATATGAATGACTTGTTATTACAGAAAAGAATATATATTAAATCAATTTTATTACTCTATACTACCAATGACAGTTGCAATAACATCACTGTTACTACAGCTTGTGTAACTACTAATACATTATCCCTAAAAGCACTTCGGATGAAGCATGAACCCAGCCTTACTGCACTCACTGCTACTTCATCCGAAAAGGTCAGTTAAGCCTCCCCTCTAAACGCAGGAGATGAAAGCGTTCAGGCGATGGTGTGATGGAGGGGCATACAGAGTGACGACTGAAATTTAGCAGGAGAGCTGGGAGAGTTCTGATTGGAGGAGGAGAAGGAGGTGGGGCGGCTCATTAGCTCATTATGTCAGAGTGAGGTGAGTTCAGAGCTGACTGTGTTACTCACTCTCAGTTTGGTAATGCGGAGCTGATTTGGGTGGGGGGTGGGGGGTGGGGGGTTGGTGCCGGTCCTGTGGGGGACAGTCAGAGTTATGGAGCAGCAGGGCTTCGGTTAATCCAAAGCGACAGAGCTGGGCTCCGGGCTGCACCGCGCCGCAGCTGCTGCTCACGGCGACCGGCGGGCGCATGCAAATGAAATTAAGCTTCGGCGCGACGGTGGGAGGCATCCATCTTTGAAGGCGCGGAGGCAATTACAGAAACGACAGTTTGTGTTTTCCCAAGTAGTGGCGTGCAGCAGGAAGAGCCATTAGCTGGAGCGAATAATTCCGCCTGCACGGCACGGGGAGATTGATTAACGAGGAGAAGGAGGAGGAAGAGCCCAGCTGATCTGTTTAATTACCTGGGGATGACGTCGTCTCCTATCACACACACCTACGACTGACAAGGACTCATTACACAAGGAAAAAGTCCCATCCCGGACCCGTTTCAGAACCGAGGGGGGTAAAGCAGGCGCAGGTCTGCAGCCGGCCCTCTGGGCTGTAAGCGCTACAGCAGGTACACATGGTCCAGTCAGCAAATTAAGACCCATCAGTGTGCTGAAAAGGGGATTTGCCAAACAAATACCATCCACAGGGACGGTAGTTTTTCGCCTCAAGGAATATGCACAAATTCTCCCAAAAAGGGGGTGGGGATAAGGTGCATTATCTAAGGGTTTTTTCACCTAAATATCACGCTTATTTACCCTGGATCACAATCCACGATATCACAAATCAATTTCAGATTGGTTTTTAAGACTAATTTTTCATTAACACAAAAACCATTCTAACATGTCTACTAATAAAGACCACAAACTCTTAGGCTACTAAACGTCAACAGTTCCAAAAAATTCATATTAAAACAGAATATCTAATAGATATAAAAAAAACAATAATATAAAATAAAATAAATTACAGAATATTCTAAAATAGAAAATATCAGCAATGACTAACTTAACTATAAAGTTAATAATCCCAATAACCCATGATATTACAATATATCAGGTAGATTATTAAGGCTAATTTGTTACTAGAAATACACTGAAACTAATTCATTTCTCTACTAACAAAAAAAACAAAAAAACAACAACACAAAAATACTTAGGCTACAAAACGTCAGCAGTTCCAAAACGTTACGCTCTCATTCCTGTGCTTCTGTTCCGATACCTGTGCTTTATTATTAATTTCATTTCACTTATGAACACCTCTGGATGCTTAGGTTCAGCAGTCAGTAAAAAGTTTGGTACGATGGTTTTATGATTTCTCTTCTAAAGCGGAGCAGAAATAAATTACCTTCTCCATGGGAAGCTGTATGGAGGCTTTACAGTCAGTGAACTCGGCTTTGATGCTCGGCCCCTGCACCTCGGTCACCACGTACTGCAGCCTCTGAGACTCCTTCAGCATCTTCCGGTTGCTCCCGCCGAACTTACCCAGCACCCGGTAAGCCACGTGGGAGATCGTTTCTGCAGGATTGCGCAAAGTTCGCCAAAGAGCCTGGAAACAAAACGAGGTTTGAAAAAAACAAAAAGCACAGTACAAATAAATGGCTACAAATCAAACATCAAAGAACACCGGACCTGCATGAGCTCGGCACGGACGGGCTGGATGTGGTCGTACAGGAAGTCCGGCTGCAGGTTATCCACGCAGAGCTCGAGGGTGCGCAGACCCTGGCTGACCAGCGTCTGAGAGCCGTTGAGAGCGGACACCAGAGGGTCCATCAGCATGGGGAGGTACGGGAGCAAAGAGCTGAGCCTGACGGGGACGGTCAGGCACAGCTCCACAAACAGATCCTTCATGTGCTGCTTGTGGAGGCCGCTCTGCAGCATGTTCAAGCCTGAGACGAGGCGGAAGCACGCATTTATTAGGACACGTACCGTCCTCGATTATTTATCAACACAAAATAAGGAACTGGTCTGGATTCTGCACAACGGATACAACACACACTACAAGAGACTGGCGCATCTGATGGAGCACCTCCAAAGGAAGTACCACAAAAAAGCCAGACAGCACAGGGAACACACACGGCTGTGACAGTAATGACAGACTCAGGTTCTGGAAAGACAGCCAAGCATGTCACACCCATCATAGAGGGTTTCACAGCTTCAGTTACATTACCCTTGTAAAAATCTGACCGAAAATGTTCTGTGCATTTTCACGCCAAAATTTCAGTCCAGTCAAATTCTACATACATTTGTAAAAATAAGCGAATGAGAGCAGTCAGCATGTAAAGTCAGCGTTCTTTCCTACATCCACAAGAGGGCACTTCAGCGTTTAACATGTCGAGCGTTGGGATTGTTCCCTCGCTGACTTCAATTTATCCAAAAGCTTGAAAGTGCTTAATCCGTGTTAGGTGGATCCGTATCAACGTTCGGTAAATCTGAGTAACACCATCGCTCACACAACCATCACAGTTCAAAGGCTTGCTCAAAGTTTCGGAAGCTCTCGGCATTCACACCCATTATCGGATGAATATCTTTATACTAGAAAGCGTGCAGGTTTTCGGTCCTTCTGCTAGACTTCAAATCTTTCACTTAAGATGATAAAACAGCTAGTGCTGACAATCACGAAGTCAATTGAATCAACTGGAGTGTTCTGAGATTCGTTTACCCTGCAGCAGGTTGGGGAGGAGGGGCAGGAACTCTTGATACAGCAGGTCATGGCTGCCGCCGCCAATGGACCGGAACAGAGCCCTGAGCAACAGGAAGTAGTTGTACGGCTCCTTGGCTGACTGGGCGAGTTCCATGGAGCTGTTCACGATTTTATGAAGGTGAGGCTGCACAAAAGAGAAAAAGGTTCATCAGGTCCATCAGTTTAGGCCCATTGCAGATTACCACAGCTCCACTATCTGCTTTGTGAAAGAACCAGCATAGTAAATGTGTTTTATTAGTTGACATGGCAACCCAACACCTTTCAGCAGCCAAGCATCAGCCGAGCAGTGGATGAGGGTTTCACACCATGACAACTCTTGGGATATTTCCGTAGCCATTTCCAGACACGAGTAAGCCAGTAATACCCCAGAGTGGGAGGGCCCTAAGGACACACACAAATCTAAGGGACCAGTTTGGAACCTGGTTCCTAAAACAGAAACAATAAGTCTGAGAGAAGCACAGCAAACCTGTTCATCCACCTTAAAAGAAAAGTACCCCAAAGAGGACACTGAAAGCCAGTTATAGCACACATGTAGCTATAACAGCAGTCATAAAGTTCCATACGACAAATCAAGTAAACACTGAGTAGTTCACCAATGTCTTACCTAAAAAAGGATGCGGCGCCCCTCAAAACAGTCGACTACGAGTCTTAAATAATGTGATAAAGCAGAGAGACTGAATCCAAACTTATGATTTATTTTGTTTCTTCTCTAGTAGCGCTTTATGGTCTAACAGCACTTCAAAGCTGTTTGACATTTTACAGTCGTATGAAAAAGTTTGGGCACCCCTGATAATTTTCATGACTTTTCTTTATAAATCATTGGTTGTTCAGCTCAGCAATTTCAGGTAAATATATCATATAGCAGATGAACACAGTGATATTTGAGAAGTGAAATTAAGTTTCTAGGTTTTACAGAAAGTGTGCAGTAATTATTCAAACTAAATTAGGCAGGTGCATAAATTTGGGCATCCTTGTCATTTGAATACCTTTAGCACTAATTATTGGAACACAAAATGTTTTTTGTAAGCTCATTGACCCTTGATCTACATACACAAGTGAATTCAACTATGAGAAAGTGTTAAGGTGGCCAATTGGAAGTTTTTCTCCTCTTTGCATCTTCTCTGAAGAAATGGCAACATGGGAGCCTCAAACAACTCTCAAATGGCCTGAAAAAGATTGTTCAACATCATGGTTCAGGGAAAGGGAAAAGGCTCTCTCAGAGATTTCATCTGTCAGTTTCCACTGTGAGGAACATAGTGAGGCAATGGAAGACCACAGGCACAGTTTCTAGTTAAGGAACTCCCGAAGTGGCAGACCAAGAAAATCTCAGATAGGCAGAGGCAAAGGACGGTGAGAACAGTCATAGTCAAGCCACAGACCACCTCCAAAGACGTACAACCTCATCTTGCTGCAGATGGTGTCACTGTTCATCGTTCAACTATACAGCGCACTTTGCACAAGGAGAGGCTGTATGGGAGAGTAATGCAGAAGAAGCCTTTTCTGCAGACACGCCACAAACAGAGTCACTTGGTGTGCTACAGCACATTTGGACAATCCAGCTTAATTTTGGAATAAAGTGCTGTGTACTGATGAAAACTAAAATTGAGTTTATTTGGACATAACAAGGAGCGGAAAAAGAACACAGCATCCCAAGACAAACACTTGCTACCCCACAGTAAAATTTGGTGGCGGTTCCATCATGCTGTGGGACTGTGTGGCCAGTGCAGGTACTAGGAATCTTGTTAAAGTTGAGGGTCGCATGGATTCCAGTTAATATCTCCAGATTTTTGAGAACAATGTTTCAAGAATGAGTGACAAAGTTGCACCGAGGCCAACGACCCCAAACCCCTGCTCAAAAATCTACTAAGGCATTCATGCAGAGGAACCAGTACAACGTTCTGGAATGGCCATCTCAGTCCCAAGACATGAATATTACTGAAAATGTAGGCTGTCCATGCTCGGAAACCATCAAACCTGACTGAACTGGAGATGTTTCTAAAGAAGAATGGTCCAAAGCACCTTCAAAGCCAGAATCCAGACTGGAAGCTGTAGGAAGCGTTTAGCGACTGTTATTTCTACAAAAGGAGGATCTACTAAATATTGATGTAATTTTTTGTTGGGGTGCCCAAATTTATGCACCTGCCTAATTTTGTTTGAATAATTACTGCACACTTTCTGTAAATCCCTATAAACTTCATTTCACTTCTCAAATATCACTGTGTTTTCATCTGCTATATGATATATTTAACTCAAGTTGCTGATCTAAACAACCAATGATTTATAAACTAAAATCATGAAAATTATCAGGGGTGCCCAAACTTTTTCATACGACTGTAAATATTAGTGGATGACTAGTACATCTTTACTTAGATATCAAAACGTTTTTATTTTATTGAAATCGACTTTAATGACGCTACTTTTAAAAGGTTCTACTACCATAAATGCGCTTATTAACATCAGCACTTTGAGTCATTAGTACATAAGTTAATTTGGTTACTGTTTTTAGTTTGCTTTAAAAATTAGTCTTAAACAACCAGCAAGCAATTTGATTTCTGTCACGTCGCCCACAACGACAAGACCCTTAGATCTACTCTGTTCACTTTAGGAGTACATGATCGCGCAATCAGGTTTTCCCCTCACTGAATTCAACACCCGCTCAAATTCCCATTTCGTTTGACAGCCCCGCTCCTGAAGTTAATATATTCTGATACTTCCCTGTCACCCTGTAAACCTTCCTGTAAACAGAGCCCCAAAGCGCGAAATTCCACACCGCGGGGACGCCGAGCGGTAATAATAAGCTTTGAAGGCTGAATTAGAGTTGTCATCCTGAAAAGTGACAGCGCGCAAGTTAATTAGTATTTCTGAACATCATATCACGCTCTCGCAAACCCCGGAGCTCCGGGCCGAAGAAACCGAGACGGGAGCGCTCTCTCTCTCTCTCTCTCTCCCCTTCCCCGTCAGTTCTCCGACCTTCACTCGAGTCCTTGATGTCAATCTGAGGCGCGAGTGTCATTTCTCATCCGAGGAGCTGACAGAACGCATTAAAATTAATGCAGCGAGGCCGCTGGCGCGAGCACGCCGTCGCCGGCCCGGGCGCTGTCAGAGATCTCTCGGGCTAATCATTCGGAGAACTGTCAAAAAAAAATCCACTCGGCCCGGCTGGCGCTTCCGAAAAATGTTAACAAAAAGCAGTTTTGTAGAGCGTCACTGACCTTCAGCATCTGCTCGTTCTCCGCCGCGAAGAGCGAGACCGAGCCGAAGACCAGCTTGAAGAGCTTGAGGTAGAGGTTCGAGAGCTCCACGTTGGAGCCCATTTCGGGCAGCCGCTCCAGGAGGTACTCCACCAGGATGGTGGCGAAGAGCGCCGAGGTGGACAGGTTGGCCAGGAAGGAGTTGGCTACGATCTGGAGGTTTAAAGTTTAGCGTTAACTAAAACAAGTAGGACTCTCTAGTCACTAATGGACTAATCAGGATCTACCTGCAGGGCGTAGTTTTTGGAGATCCGCTCCACCATGTAGGGCACGGTCGTCTGGAAGATCTCTTTGAAGGTCAGTGGGTTCATCATGGTGAACACGCCGGCGAAATGCTCCAACACCTCCTTCTCCTCCTTCATCCGGACCGTCTGACAGTTGGCCACACGAATGTAGGTTTGCCCATTACCGGCAATCTGTACCTAGCCAAAAGGGGGACGGCTCTATGATAGGCTCCAGGGCGTCATGTCTAGAAACCACACCCGGGCCCTAGTAGGCTTGAGGGTTCTCTAGCAGCTCTAGGGGATGATCCCTGGGTTTATCGTTCTACCTACTTACAAATAAAACGTTCAATCAGGAGACAGTCGTACCTGGTAGATATCCAGGGCCTGCATGGCGTATTTGACCAGCTTGATATAAATCTGCGTCTCTTTGGGCTGCAGTTGCTTATTTGGAATAAACTGCGCTTCTGCAAGTAAAAACAAACACCAATCAATCAGCACAGCCGGACCCGCCCTGTACTCTGTGTACGACCCTCACCTCCAGGGGCTTTGCAGGACGTGATTCCCCAGGTGATGGTCTTCACCCCGCACACCAGGGTCTTCACCAGGCTGCGGCAGTCCGACACCTGGAAGGTCTGCTTATCTTCTTTCTCCCCGGCTCTGTCAAAGGGTGTGGCCGAGGGCGGAGCCGGAGGGACTGGCGTAGGAGGGGCCGGCGGGGGTAAAGCCGGCGTGGTGGCTGTAGGAGTGGCCGGGACGCCGGGCAACGCCCCGGGATCTACCACGCCTAGTTCTGACTGGGGCTTGCACTTTTTGAAGATGGACACGAGCTGGTAGCGGGCGATGGTGTGAAACTTCAGGACGAACACCTGCGGCACAAGGATTTGAGGATCTGACCAGTTGCTATAGCAGCGATGCCACGGGCATGGCATAACTGTGGCACGGTGCTGGAAGCACATAAAACAAAGGCGAAAAAGTGACTGGTGCGTCTGACCTCCAGCATCCTCATGAGGATGTCCCTGCCGTTGCCGTTCTCCTGCTCGCTCTTAGATCGGATGCAGTCCACCAGGTTGAGGAGCAGCTTGCAGGACATGGTCTGAATGCTGCTGGGCAGGGACTCGTCGTCGATGTTCTTGGCAAACAGTTGCACCGCCAGCGAGAGGTCGGTCAGAGGCAGGTTCTGCCTGACGTGATGTACCAGGTCTGCCAGCGTGCTGTAGGCCAGGGGTCTGCCACACAAAGGGTTGATTAATCAGACTTTAATCCCGATTCGTATATATATTCTTGATTAACTAGACATCACCGAATGCGGGTTGTTTTTAACAGATTTAATTCTGTGCCGTTTCTTACACCTCGTCTTCCCTTGAGATGAGAACTGAGAAGACGTCATGGACACCATAATCACTATCAATCCTATCCTTCAAATCCCATACTGATTCCTGATCCATTTGCTTTGTAGGAAAAGTCCAAACAGAGTGTAGAACCTCTGCCTGATCAGATCTAAATATCTAAACCTGCCTTTGTGGCACTAACATTAATAAAGCACGGCATATTTACCTTCATGCCATTGAAAAAGCTGTTCACAACAGAAGCCATTTCAGAGAGACCTGAAATTAACCTAGGCCGATCTTTGGAATGTGGGAGGAAACCAGAGTGCCTGGTTTAAACCCATGTGGGCACAGGGAGAACATGCAAATTCACTGAACCAGGGATGTGGAGCTGGGAGGCGACCCCTTCACTAAATGAAGCCCTGCTTTGGGCCTTTACCTGTCTGCCCTAAGCTATAGAAAAACAATAAACTTGACAATAAGCTTTTTTTTTTTTTTTACTGTCATTTCAAATGTAAGTGTCAAAGTCTGGCCCTGTCCCACTGCAGACATAGTGGTTTAAATCGTAGATGGTCAGGGGCGTGCGAGAGCGTCTGGTATTGAATCCGGAAATTTCATTTGGTGTGTAAGTTAGACACACAGCATGTAATCACCGCTCCCAGCCAGTCTGAGCTCGGATAAAGTGGGAACACCGGTGGGTCGGATGTTGACCAGCTGTGATTTTGACCCTTATGGCGACCCGTCGGGCACAGAAGGTGCAAGCAAAGGGTTAACCCGACGGCACACTTACCGCAGAGTCTCTCTCGCCGTGTAGCCGGAGCCGATGAGTATCGACTCATCGAAAAGCTTGTCCATGCATGGAATGAATTCTGCAAAAGATAAATGGCGGGATCAGATAAAGCGTTTGATCAGCAGCGCAGAAGGGGCCGGCGGCCGCTGAACCGTGAGCCGTCGATGCGGCCTCTTCGTACTTAGAGCGCCGCACCGATTCATCTGCTCTGCGCGGGACTAATGATTTAGCGGAGTGTATCGCATTGCCTTCTCAACCACCATCGATCGAGAACCGGAGCCGACGGGAAACACTGCGGGAGCTTGGAACAAATGCGGCGCCATCAATTAAGCACGATGCTCGCTACGGAAATCTGCATCGGACCACAGGACCGAGAGCTACACCAAAACCGCACCACCCGACCTTCAGCTTCCAGTCCACAAACACAGCCCGCTTCTCCGTTACACCGTGTAGCTTAGAGGAAGACTCGCGGTGCGAGGACTCACGGCTGCGCAGGTCCGTGGTGAGGATGTGTTTGGCGGCGATCAGGAGCTCCTTGCGCAGGTGAGCCGTCTCAGGAGGACAGTTGGACAGCAGCTGCAGCATCCCCTTCACCATCTGCTGAGAATACTTCCCGACCAGGTCCTGATCCAACAGACACACACACACACACACAGACACGGTAATGACCCCAGCAGTTACATCACATCATGGAAAATGACATTAAAGCTGGATTTCAGAAGACAGACCCTCTGGAATGATCCTAGTACCTGATAGAGGCGAATGATGTAGGCCAGGAAGGATAGAGTCTTGATTTGGGCGGCGATGAAATCGGCGTACAGCTCCTTATTGTACAGCTTGTGTTGCCTGTAACGATCGGAGGGGGAATGAACACACCCTTACTGTATAAAGCCGGGTACAAAGGTGCAACCCGCGACTGATTTATAATCGTTTCTATTTCCAGAACACTAACGTAACATAACCAGACGTTCCAATGAAGGCGCTAGGGCACATGAGCCGCCGTATCAACATGCAGGTTTCGTTGAGACTCATGGATCATGCACATCGGTTGTTTGTATACACAAACCATTCAAAATTAAATATAGAGTGAGTCAGGAGGGAGACGCAGGCATGGGCCACTGAGTGAGGGATGGAGGAGAATAAAAACTTAAGTAGAAGTACAAAAGTCCTCACGTTTAAATGGAATTAAGAATCAAGAACACTGTCATGAAGTACAGTTATAAAATTACCTTACTATGTTTTTTCTACATACATATTCCTTTACGCATTTGTTTGCATTTTTTTAAGCCAATCAGAATCAACACTAAATGCGTCTCCCTGCTATTGTATTTGCTTTGTTCAAGATTCGTCCATTTCAAGTTCCTGCTCAAGACCTCGCATTTAAATGGAATTAAGCATCAAGAATACTGTCGTGTCGTACAGTCATAAAATTCTCGTCTATTTTTTGCTTCTTTTTTATTTTTATCTCCATACGTATTCATTTGTTTGTTTGTTTTTTAAGCCACTCAGAGTCAACACTAAATGTGTGGCGCCGGTGTTACCAATAAACCCTTTAACTTTAGTCTCCCTGCTATTGTATTTGCTTACATCATTTTTCTTTTTACCCAGCTACTCCATAAGATAACCTGATATTCTCATCCCTTAGCTCACCATTTCTCCTCCAAAAACCTCCCAACGCCAAGGCTTTACAGTGAAGTATCACAGAGCGTCCCTGATCAGCTCATCTCCTGCTCAATTAATGTTTACTCAAACAATATGTACCAAATAATACAATACATAAACAGTATATAACCTATGCACACAGTATTATGACTCATTTTTGGTCTATTAATTACACAAAAGGAGGGAGGAAGACAGTTCCTTCATCATGGCTGCAATTCAGTCTTGTCTCTCTGCTTACAAGTAGAGTAATATTTCATAAACAAGGCAAAAATGATCAAAGACGGAAACGTTTGCGCCAAGTTTACATAAGGCCGTCCCCACTTACCGAGCCTGAGGGGACACCTGGAGCATGATGGTGTTCATGATGAGCGGCACAAACTCCGACACCACGTTGTGAATGTTCAGCTTGTAGAGCTGCAACAACAGATTGAGAGATTTTCTCATACTGAAACGAGAACACCTTTCCCTTCATATCGGCGACTCCTCTCACCTGGTACATCAGCACCACGATGATGGGCAGCTCAGCCAGGACCTTGAGGGACAGAGAGCCACGAGGAATGATGGTATGCTGGAACGAGAGGGAGAGGAGACAAATGAGACCCCTGCTGGGGGGGGGGAAATCGGTCAGAAACAACAAAGCTCGGCTGCTCAAAGATGCAGCAGCTGGCACCAATACATGACAGAACAGGTCATTAATGCTTTCTTCACCCTCGGTACTACAGAACGATTGAGCAGGCAGGTGTGAGAGGGTTAGAACGCGGTAGTGTGAGGCCCTCTAGTGGCTGTATAGAGGCGCTGTGAATTTGAGACACTCAGATCTTATCAGTTTTACTTTCAGCGTCCGCTGGTGGTACTTTAAATCTCTCTCCCTCTCTCTCTCTCACACACACACACACACACACACACACACACAGACAGACACACAGACAGACAGACACACACGCTACCACCTCCAGGACTAAAGCACATCGCGCTCATCATTGTGTCTCAGCCACGATTCTTAAGTAACCCAATCGCTAAGCACTGACCGTCCGGGTCTCGCTGTCCTCCCGCTCGGGCGCCGTCTTCACTAGCACCGAGGTTATCATCCCCACCATCTCTGGAGAGGGAACCGTGTTCTCCGCGATCACCTGAGGGTTCTCGAAGTACCGAGTCTGAACACGAAAGGTAACATTAAAACAATTACATACACAATACAGATTATCGCGCTGAGATCTTTGCGAGAGCTTACCACCACTTTGGGCAGATCTTTGTAGATTTGCTTCACAAAGTCGAGAAAATGGTGAATCTGCGACAGGACAGGAAAAACCGATCTGTAACCGTCAATAACCTAATCACGACAATAACCTAAGAGCTCGGCAGTGAAGTCGCTCACCTCCTGAGAGATCTGAGGCCTGAACTGTTTGTGCAGCTCGATGATGATGCGCAGGCAGATCAGAACGTTCTCCTCGCTTTCGATCTACAGGATAAAACAAACGTCATATGTGTAACGCTGATACATCAACTGTAATCAAATCAGCTCTGGTGCAAAATCCCCGAACGAATGCATTTTTTAAACGCTGACGATTTTTCTTCATTGTTTTTGCTTTATAAAAGCAATTTCATGCGGGGTTTAAGCGTCCTGCTCTGCACAAACCCTGAACACACCTTCTCTTCTTATAAATACTCTCTCGTGGCTTAGCGCTTAATTTGGGAGCTAATTTTACGGTTAATTACAACCAGCTTGGGTCCAATAATACACTGTCCCAATAGTAAAGGGCTGCATTTAATGAAAGAACCCGAATGGACCCAGATCAGAACCTTATGGGACACCACAGCATACGTTTATGCTTTAATTCTATTCAGCAAAACAAACTGGTGACCATATTTCAGGTGAGATCTGGCAAACCAGCCAACAACAAGCCAGTGATCACATTCCCCTAATCGTTTATTACTAAGAGACAGATTACAAAATACATCATACGTTTTTATATTTTCATATATATATATACACACACACACACACACAGAGAAAGAGAGAAAAAGAAAGAGAGAGAGAGAGAAACCGAGACCGTATTCCATTTTTTCATTCTATCACTAAACCAATATAGTAATGGTCATTCAGGTAAGAGAAACAAGCCAAGAACAACCCAAATTCCCCCAAGTCATTTATCAGTGTGGGAAGGGTTATAGAACAAATTAATAATCTGTATCTGTGGAGGATACATTCCAGCACACTCAGCGTGGATAAAAAAACCTTCAGGCGTGTTATTATATGTCTATTATATAAAATAAGCTCTGCACATCCTCATGTACACTTTAACTCATCACTAAGCAACTTTATAATAGTGAACAGACTCAAAATACTACATAAATACAGAGAAAACATGCAAACAGCAATCAATAACGCTCAAAAAGTATGAATACGTGACATGGCGAGAGGCTACATCATACAGAACAGAACCGGTGTCACACGGGGGAAAATGCCGGTCATTGGCACATTTATTAATAAATAATATATATTTTCTGTGGATACGGAGGGCCAACTGTGTGACAAAGACCTATTCAGGTAAGAATCACATCCATTAAATGGCATTCTACAGAACACAAACCCAACACTGTCCTACAATACAGGTCTGTATGTAACAAAGGAACAATGCAGGACCCAGATCAGAGCCTTCTGGGATGCCAGAACCCTGTAAAAACTAACCTCCAGGAAGCGGAACATGACAGACAGGATGTTCTTGACATGAGGCCTCAGGTGCTCGTTGGTGGGGATGCGATGGATAATCTCAAGCACGAGTTTCCTCAGTTGCTGCAGGGCGTCAGAATCAGAAAGGTTACCACGTGATGACAACAACGGGGCACCAATAATGCTAAGTAACGGATCTGAGGTGGGTCACCTGCGTGGGTTTCTCCTGGAGAAACTGCACCTCTCCGTCCTGAAGGAAGGTAAGAAAGCGTGGGATGATGTGCTCCAGGAAGGTCGAGTATTGTGGGGAGGACGTCACGTTCTGGAAAGGGAAGATGCCAAAGCGTTAACGTCGCACCACGCGAGATGCAAAAGAGACGTCGAGGAGCATGAAGGACTTACCTCAAAGTTCTCGCTGACCTCCTGCATCATCTTCAGCTTGGTCTCATCCTCTACAGGACAGAAGACAAGGTAAGGTTAGGGCACATCACAGTAAGAAAATACACAAGTCGAATACAAGAATACACATGATTTGATAAGGGGGTAATGCTTCTGCACCTCATGGCTCCAAGGTTCAAGCAAAGCAAAACATCTCACTCAGGTTGCCGGGACTCTAGGACAAAGTTTATGCCTCTCAAACCGAGCAACCCCTCATCTAATGAAGCAGGTCTGTCCTAATGACAGAGTTTACACCTCTGGGCTGGTACTCACGGGTGTTGTTGTCAGTGAGAGCAGCCACGAACTGCAGGTACTTCTTCATGAGGGTGGTCTGGTCCACCACGGTGGCGCTGGGCGTTGCCACGAAGGCCATGACGGATCGAGCAGAAGCGGAC
Organism: Ancistrus triradiatus; assembly: GCA_025084515.1. Classification (NCBI taxonomy): domain Eukaryota; kingdom Metazoa; phylum Chordata; class Actinopteri; order Siluriformes; family Loricariidae; genus Ancistrus; species Ancistrus triradiatus. The sequence continues at coordinate 21,838 of JAJAGP010002983.1, forward strand.
CGGGGATGTGGTGCCGCTGGGGGAAACAAGGGTTCAGCTCAAACTCATACCGTCTGCATGACATTAGAACAAAAATAAAAGCGACTGATTAGTTCTTAGGGTGCAAGCACAGTATGTAAGCAACTGATTAAACAGTGTGTTGCATCTCAACGCATGCGCATTCACTGACAGGAGCTGTAAACAATGTGAAACATCAAGTATACGCGATTAAATACTGATTATAGGTCCTATCAACAGATAAAAGATGACAAATACATGCAAGTTTAAGCTCTGTGATCACGAAGGCGGTGTCACAAACATAACAGCACTCCCTGCACTGCAGCACCCGCGTTCACACCCAACTTTTTCAACTCATTCCGCCCAAACTCAAGCCCCAGTACCCCGTGCACCAACGCTCACACCGTGCACACAAAGGTGCAAACCAAAATCACCCGATCGGTGCACACAGAGCGACTTCAAGTTCTGCTTTTGCAGGCTAGGCTAACCAGCGCACGCGCTACTACTGCAGCGTTCCATTCACAACTCGTATCAAAACACAAAAGCACAAAACGCTTCAAATAATGGTGCTTCTATTTAAAAATTACTCAGTAAACTATCGGGTCACGTCTACACACACCTGAGCTCTCACACTGTAGATAACATGCCGTTCCCATACACACACTTGGGCTAATTGCTAACTTAGCAGCTCACTATCTTTTCACAATTACAAGCTTTTACAACCGCCAACAAACCTCTAACCAACAGGAAACATCGCGGATCACTCCTGCCTGAGCTCACACGCCAGATCTGAAGGCTAGAATTACAACTTAAGCCCCCAAATTAAAAAAGAAATACACGAACACACACACTCACCAGCGAACGGAACTACTTATCCTCGCGCTTCCGCTCAGACCGAATCGAGCCAGGCGGAGGATTACTAATGATCCCGCGCTCTGTCGCCTCACGATGAAATAGTTTTCTAAACCATTTCTGACATGTGAGATCTAAATAAATTATTTTTCCCATGTAAGTTCCAATACTTATTAATGTCAAAACTGTAAGCGTCTAGAAAGTGTTAAGTTTTCATTTCCCATAACACTATAGTTGTATGCGGAAGGATACCCCACTGTGGGTGGCAGTCAGAAGACCATCGAAAACGAAGGTCTTTTCCTTCTATTGTATTTAAATCGATTAATATTTCTTATTTGATATACAAAACGTCAGAAATAAAACCTGATCTGCAGTCCATGATGAGAAACGCTTTCGTAAGTGCAATGTTTGTTAAAATATGAATAACATATAAAATTTATATTTTGCTTAACACAATGGGGGCATTATTCTTCATTTTAAAACATTTCACCACCTTTAACTAACCAGCATCGTGCTTTAGATGGAATTCCTTACTATCATAGCATTTAATAAAATATTTACACACACAACCTTCAGGTGTAAGTACAATAAAAGGCCACACGAGGGAGCTATGGTGAACGTTTCAATACTGTTCTATGCTTTCACGCACAATTTTGTAGATTCTTGATTATTTAATGAATAATAAGAAGTTAGCACAACCTCCACAAGGCACAAATTTAAATATGGTACTTCCTCTGACAACACAACGAACTACCAACAAGACTATTGCACGTTTTGTGTCATTTTTGACAGTGTGATTTAAAATGGCTTCAACAAAAAAGCTACAACAAAAGTCCAACTTAAACACGTGAAAACGTCTATTCAAATTAAATAATATGCTAATCCATAAAATAAATAAATTAATTCATTAATTATTATTATTAATAATAATAATAATAATAATAATAATAATAATAATAATAACATATATATTAGAATAAATTCATAATAGTTCCTGACATGGATAAATGTATGTATACAAACTTTATATAACAATGTAATAAGCAATCTGTGAACTAGATGCTTATACTTGCATCCTTGTTTTTAGGTGATAGATGCCAGATCCCTGTGATCCTGAGTAGGATTGGGGTCGTTGTCTGGAGTCCATCCCGGAATTCACAGGGAAAAAATTAGCATGTCTGTTTTAGGAGTCACTGTTGCAGTGATGAATCTGACTGGAGTCATCACTGGGACTTAAACTAATGTCACCAAAGCCAAAAGAAGAGTCAAAATTCTTATTATAAGAACAAAAATCTGTGATTAACATTGGCTGCTGATCCTCATTCACAGTAGGAGATAGTTATTGCATCTCCTGCTTCATTGTACTTGATATTTACCCATGTTAAGCCGCACTGCAGCTCCTGTAGCTATAACAGAATGAAGTGTGGATGTAAAAAAAAAACTGCGATGGATTTTCTTTAAAATAGCTCACACCCCTGCTTAATAATGTCAGACAAGCCATTTTCCAGCTTTGTCATCGGCCAGAGCGCAATCAAAATACCCCTGCTGGAGCACAATAAATGATCCAGATGCTGAAAAGGTTGCATTATCATATCAATGGCCTCGGCGTCGAGCTGCAAAATCATAAAAGATCAGATGGCATCCCGTCCCCCAGTGAAAGAGAGCTGGGGACAGATTAGGGTGATAAACTCCTATAAAGCAAGAGGGTGTGTGGAGATGTGTGGAGATGAAGTTCGACTTTCTAATTTTGTTAACTATTACGTTTCGGAGTCTAATTCTATATTAGATTAGATTTGCCCCTGAGTGTACCCCACACTGAGAAGCACTGAGACACGGGTAACCCGTGGCAAAAGGAGAGCTTATGGATATGTACAGAGTGCAATCCAAACTGCAAAGGTGCCAGAGGACCAATCTGGACTTTACACAGGTGCCAGGAACCAAAACACAACCCCGTAACGGACAGACTTCAACTTAAATTTTGTACTGCTTTGTGAGGAATGTGTCTCATTCTTCACGTGTACTATAAATGCTATATGTCTAAATGCTGCAATATGATAAAATGAAAGGTGGGTTACTTACTCATCTGGGGACTGGAGGATGCAGGTAGAGGCAAAAGCACACAGACGTTTGTAGTGGTCCAAATTAGGTTACGGTATGAAAAGCCCCACGTTCTATCCATTCATAACATGTTCTTACAGTACAATCTTATTTATCGATATAAAAAACTGAATGGGCATGTGCTGCATACTCACCAGAGAGCTTTTAATTTTCATCCTGAGAGATTGGTTCAATAGCTTTTAAAACACTAATGAAAGAGGTTATGAATAGATCTCATACAATGTCGAAGCCTGAATCATCACACAATCGACTAAAGAACATAATCAGACGAATAATCAGTCACGTCTCATGTTTCTTCTTTAATACAGTACATGTTTAGGCCACTTCTCATCTTAAAAACATCATCAGTGTTATAAGGTCAGGATTCATCAGAACCGAGGTGCAAAATTCAGCCAGCGCCCGTGGGTGTTTATTTATAATAATGACAGTGTTCAGTGGAATGGAGAGGTAATGATATTGATTGTTTATGAGAGTCAGTCCATTTCGTGTTGTTCTAAGATCATGCGTAAGATTTATATTGCTGTATTTAGTATATATGATCAATTAAACACCAAATCCTGACTCTGAGCATTGCATTACAGAACTACACCCCCACTCTGCAGAGGGTAAAAGTTTTACGCTGACAGTGGGATTAGAAGGCTTGACCTTTGCTCGACTTCTCCGTAACCGTCCTGCGTTACTTAAGCTCCTGTTTATCATGTACTTTCTCAGAGCAGATGATCACCTTTATGGTGGGTTATCCTTTAACCCTGATTCAGATCTGTAAAATTTGATGCTAATATCATTCATCCTCAGCTTCTCTGAAACATCCTGATCCAGGTATGAAAGGTGTGAGAGATCTGATAGCTCAGCAGTGTTCCCCTGGCGTGTTGCCTGCATTTGCTTTGGCATCACCTTTCACTGCAGTAGCCGCTGCGCAGAGCCAAGCGGGGGTCAGTCGACGAATTCAGAGCTCTTACTGTACAACGTTTCCACGCAGATAATTCATACAGTTGAAATAATGCTCACTGTTGGACTGAAGGTAAAATCTCTGGTGATGATGAGACTCCCTCAGGTGCTCTACACTTACCAAAAACAGATTTTGGATGCCTGCTGAAACCTCATTTGCATTCAGGACACATTACAGCAGGCATGCAGCCACCCCACCAGCCCCCTTCCGGTCATGCTTGAGGCAATATGAAGTTCAACCACAAAAACAGAGCTTTTGATTCGATGCCTTTTTTATAAAGATGATGCCATTAATCCCTGTTCCACCAGGACCTTGGTGACCTTTCATATATGATTGGCAAGCTGCAATAAATAAATATGCTACACTGAAATTCATATGGCTTACAATGCTTGAAATGTACTTGAAAGTTTGTAAATCCTTTAGAATTTTCCCTATTTCTGCGTAAATCTGAGCTAAAACATCAGATTTTCACACCAGCGCTAAGAGTTAAAGCACAGAGTTAAAGTTGTTCTGTACAGAGGAACCGGATCAAATTCCTCCAAAAGGCTAAACGGGATATATTTAGGGGGGCACACCAGCTTCTGATAGAACAGGGTTCACATACGTTTGGCATTCTACATTCGCACTATGCTTAAGAGTTGAAATTAGTTCTGTTCTTTGTTTGTTCCAGTGCATCACTATTCCCCTGACAGAGAAACGTGTCTGCAGGTTTGGTATTAAAGTGAGGGTTGTGCTTTGCATACCGGACCAGGCTGGTCTTCCATTTCTTACTGACACTTTGCATGGTGGAAGGTATAAGCAGAAAACACACATACTTTATTTAGAGATCTTTATAATGCTGCTTAAAGGCACAGAATGAATTAAGATCAGACTTCGATTAAGGAATACTATAAGTTCACCATATACTCAATAGGCTACCTAATGCGTTATTGTGCTTAAACTGTTCTTTGAGTAGGTTGGACTGAATGAGACTGAATGTGAGCGCTCCAATTATGGTCTGGTGATGTAATTACTACCAACCAATCGGGAGCTGGAGTGAAGGCGGCTTAATCTGGTCCATGCTCTGCATTAGTAGAAGCGCAACCAAAGTGGAACGGAAGAACCACGGACAAACCCGCGTGCAATAACTAACCAGCAAGGTTAACCGGGCTTTTAACAAGTTTTTGTTGTTGTTTGTTTATTTCACTCTACATTCCTGACATGCTCACTGATTGAAGTCGTTCATTAAACTTCACTGTTAACCCTGGAACGTAATCACAAAAAAAATGCGCCGCGCTCATGCCGCGCTCCTGTGCGCCTTCTTGATCCTCACCTGCATCGAGCCTGCCCAAAACCAGGAGGACAAAACAAAGCGCTTCCTGTGCACGGCCATCCCCATTGAGAAGGACTCGAGCTGCCCCGTACAGGCAGAGTACGTCCAGAAGCTTCAGGATGAGGAGCTGAAGAAGACGGTGATGCAGCTCCGAGAAACGGTCCAGCAGCAACAGGAGACCATCGTGCACCAGCTGAGCTCCATCACCGAGCTCACCTCCAAACTGTCCCAGTGCGAATCCGTCTCTGATCAGTCTGCAGCACCCTGGAGGGACACTATGGACGATGTCCCGAGAGACCCAAATGAAAGTCTGGACGTGCTCGGAAAGACCATGCAGAGCCTGAAAGGCAGACTCCAGAATCTGGAGGTGAGAGGAACAGCGAGCTTAAAAGGTGAAGTTAGTCAGGTATAATCTGTAGATCTTTAAAGATATAATGATCAATATTTTGATCAATTATGATAACCTGTTCAAACTGGATGTACTGTTAAAGCATGCAGAGATGGGTTTGGGGTGAAGTCTTTGTGCCTTTGTTTTTTATTATTAATTGTCTTGTCTTATTTTTGGTCATGTTTACTTAAAAGTATGACCATATATACTAATAGGTCCCTTAAATTTAGTCCTTAAACATTAAACTAGTGATTGAGTCAGTATAATAAACAGATTACCTAGAAGATATTCTACTTACCAATTTCCTTAGAAAACCACACCTGACACCAGGTGCAGTGTAATTTTAGTACTTAAGCGGCGACTGTAAGGATTTACAGGATTATGCCATCTCTTGGTTTATCTATATCCCTTACCCTCGCATCACCTTGTCTGCCACTAGCCGTGTAAGAAATATCTCTACACTTACAAGGACATTAATCACAATCAAATAAACAAAAGTTTATAAATAATATCCTAACGTATGAATCCCAGCTTAGGCTTTAATTAATTCGTCCGTCCATCTACAACGTGATTATTTGTGATCGTCACAGCAGCAGCAGGTTCGAGCCAATCTCTCTGGAGCCCCGTTTCCCAAAGAGCTGCGAGACCTCCTGCAGCGTAGGCTGGGCGACCTGGAGAACCAGCTTTTGAAAAAGGTCGACGAGCTAGAAGAGGAAAAGTCCCAGCTGTACAACGAGACCTCGGCCCATCGGGAGCGCACGGAGAACGCCCTCAACGCCTTGACCAACCGGATCTCCGACCTGGAGAGAGGTGAGTTGCGATTTCCCCTGCACGGCGTGGAAAGGGTTACAGCATCTTTTTGGTGTTGTTCAGAAAATCCTGTTCACGCTGGAGGTGAGCCATTACTAATTCACACCTCTGGCAGCAGGTACCGTCGGATTCAGGACCCCCGAGGACTTCAAACTCTCACTGCCGCTGCGCACAAATTACCTTTTCGGGCGAGTGAAGAAGAGCCTGCCCGAAATGTATGTCTTCACCGTGTGCATGTGGCTCAAGTCCAGCGCCAGCCCCGGCATCGGGACCCCTTTTTCTTACGGCGTGCCTGGTCAGGCAAACGAGATCGTGCTGATTGAATGGGGCAACAATCCCATCGAGCTGCTCATCAACGATAAGGTGAGTCTGATGATTTACACTTGCAGATTGCTAAATCAGATTGCCCGGGTTCGAGGGTCAGCCAGGTTGGGCATCGCATGCAGACACGATTGGTTGTCATTTACACAATTGCCAAGTGCCCTGAGATGCAAAAGTGAAAAGGTCTTAAGGACAGGATTAAGATTTTAAGGGATTTTGTTCATGCACTTCTTATTTCATTTACTGAATTCTAATCTTTGTGTCTCTTTCAGGTGGCACAGTTACCCCTACCCCTGAATGACGGGAGATGGCACCACATCTGCATCACCTGGACGACTCGAGATGGGATGTGGGAGGCTTATCAGGATGGCCAAAGGCTGGGCTCTGGGGAAAATCTGGCTCCGTGGCATCCCATCAAACCGGATGGAATCCTCATTCTGGGACAGGAACAGGTCAGTTATTCTCACAGACTTCAGATATCAGACTGACCCTGCACAACAGGGTATGATGAAACTATTGCAAAGAGTAAGCAAGAGCTATAAAGTTTTATATACACTCACCGGACACTTTATTAGGTACAACATGCACGTACTGGGTTGGACCCCCTTAATTCTTTGTTGCATAGATTCAACAAGGTGCTGGAAATGTTCCTGCAAGATTTCGGTCCATATTGCTGCAGATTGTTTGGCTGTACATCCATAATGTGAATCTCCCGTTACACTTCATCCCAAAAATGCTCTATTGGACTGAGATCTGGTGACTGTTTGAACCAGTTTGACATGATTTGAGTTATGGGACGTGGAGTGTTATCCTGCTGGAAGTAGACATCAGAAGATCTAGGCATAAAGAATCAGCAGCAATACTCTGTTGTTGTGGGGTTTATATGATGTTCAGTTGCTATTAAGCCCAAACTGTGCCAAGAAAATACCCTCCAGACCTTAACAGCACCACCACCAGCAGCCCGAACTGTTGGTACATGGCTAGATGATCCATTTTTTTTATGTTGTGTACGCCAAATTCTGACCCGACCATCCGAATGTCACAGCAGAAATCGAGACTCATCAGACCAGGTGACGTTTTTTCCAATCTTGTATCGTCCAATTTTGGAGAGCCCTTGTGAATTGCAGCCTCAGTTTTCTGTTGTTAGCTGGCATGGAAGAATGGTGGGTGAGCATGGTGTGCTTCTGCTGCTGTAGCCCACCTGCTTTGAGGTTGGACGTATTGTGTTGTTTGTTCAGAAATGCTCTTTTGCATACCTCAGTTGTAATGAGAACTTATTTGAGTTCCTGTTTCTTATCACTTTCTCTCAGCTCGAACCAGTCTGGCTGTTCTCTTCTGGCATCAGAGTGGCATTTTCACTCAGATCTGCCTTCACTGGATATTTTCTGTTTTTTGAACCATTCTCTATAAACCCTAGAGATGGCGCTGTGTGTGTGTGAAGTAAATAATGAAACGATAATCTGCAGACATTAAAATACTACTCTAGCAAGTCTCTTGTTTATTTTGAGCCCAAGTTTGATTATGTAGTCGTGGGAGATTTCATTCACGGATCCTCCAGCTGGCATTTGATGTTTCCTAATTGAACAGCCCACTTAACTTAATTATTCAGAGTCTGTTTGCACTGGATGAAACAGCATCAGCCACAAGGCATACAAACATTATTATGACGTTACTGTTCTAATGCGTGATTAAGACCATTATTTTGAACGGTAAATAAGCTTTCTAAAGACCCAGTAAATCGTTGTTGTTTTAATGAGGCCTGTCCCTACAGGACATCGTCGGGGGGCGCTTCGATGCCACACAGGCCTTCGTGGGTGAGTTGAGCCACTTCAACATCTGGGACCGGATTCTGCGACCCATGGACATCAGCTCCATGGCCAACTGCTCCACCTACATGCTGGGTAACGTGGTGTCCTGGACCGACAGTGATATCGAGGTGTTTGGTGGAGCCTCCAAAGGGCCAGTCGAGCTGTGTGAGGACAGACTGTTTGAAAATTAAAGGAAAAAGACGTTTGCAAATCATCACTGATCCATAATGCAATACCATAACCTTAATTTGCATTGCGTTACAGGTTTGAGTTTTGAAAGTGTGTGAGGTCTCTGTCTGTAGATAAAGTCTCTTATTCATCAAATTACATAGAACTGTTATTGTGAATTTTATGGATATTACTTAACCTCAAATCCAGCACATAAGCCAAAGATTTAATTGTCGACTAACAAAATCTGCATCCAGTTTGCTGTAAATTTGACGAATAAGGGCCAAACTTCTGTCAAAATGTGCACTAATTTACCTAGAGTAACTGTATTTTTATTTATTTATATTTCTTACATACTTTAAAATCCTACTTTTGCTCATTTTTAGCGGTTGTATAATGCAATCTCTTATGTACCTTATTGGTTTGAAGTTTTATGTGGACGAATAATATGGGAGCATCAGATACACAGATGAGGAATGATTCGCTTTACTCTTACGCACATTTTGACATATTTCGTACAACAGCACGTTTAGTGTAACATCATGAAAGTAAACGTGCTTTGTGTTCACTGTGGTTTGCTTTTGTATTTATACAGTATAATGTCTGAGCTCTGTAAATTATATGACAGGCCTTTGCTGTAAAGTCACGTGCCAATGCTTGGACTGAAAATGTTAGCACATCGTTAATTGTATTTTCTGCATTAAATAATTATAAAACTATCCAATTTGTGTCCAAGTCACAACAACAGAGAAAGAATCTGCACAATCGTTCACATTCAAAGTTGTCTGAAAAATTGGATTTAAAAAATGAAACAAAGATAAGGAATAAAATAAATAAGCTTCTAACGCAGTATAAACAGGTCATTACAAAAGTGAAAGTGAATACAAAGAGCAAGATGGGAGACGAAAAGGGTCACAAACTGGCTTTGAAAGACCTGCAGCTCATAGATTCACCTGGAGCAATTTTAATGGAGAAGTAATGTTTAAAAATGAACACACAATTCAAATAAGAGTCAGGGAATGGCCATAAAAATAAGAAACAGTTATAAATAAAAAGTTCAAATCAACTGGAACTGTGACAAACTTGCCTGAACGAAGACACAAGTTTGTCTTGATGAAGATTTTGGTGATCATGCTTACATATCCAGCCATAATCCAAGCCTCATGATGAATTATTACTGATTAGAAGTGTTCCTTTCCTCTAAGGGAGCAAACCGCCCAAAGACATCCCTGAAAGTGGATAAGTACAGCAAAATGGCAGAGGATCAGAACCTGGTTTTACCTTACATTAAAGTTAAAACAGTAGATTACAGTGACATAACCTTCATTAGCTACATCCCAGAACAAGTTTGCCTCACAGCTTGTCAGTTCAGTTCCCTGTGTGGTGTTTGCATGTTCTCCACATGTCCATGTGGGCTTTCTCTGGTTTCCTAACAATTGTGTTGACTGTTGCCATTCAGTGTTTGTTTATGCAGTACCTTTAATACGGCGCTTCAATTTATTCCCACTTTAACATTCATTCAAGGAAAACATCTTTATGGACCATGACCATAACATTTATTGTATTTGCAAGCACATTTAGGCTTTTAGTAACACACTGACATTTAGTAATAAGACCCAGTACAGCTCTCCTAAACACATCCAAGGACAAAAGCAAGAGATCCACTTAAACCTACAAAAAAGCATAGCCAATAACAAAAGAGAGAAACACACACAAACGTTCGTCTTGCTGTCATTGTGGGGACTTTCCATTGAAAAATATTGCTGTAGCTAATTAATGCTACACCTAAAACGAACCCATTAACGTCAGTAGCTTAAAAAAATGATTTTCTTGCAGTGTTGCAGTTTTTGTAATAAAATTACTTGTAGGGACCTGAAAAGTCTTTTGGGGACATTTGGTCCTCACAGTGACACATAAACTTGGACATACACAGAGAACAGAGTGACGCAAACATACAAACGAAGCCTGTTTGTGATTTTCTAGTGGATGATTCATCTGATTTCTGCTTATCTGTATTTGCTCGGTACGAGATGTTACATCTATCAGGTAAAAAGAGAGGGAAAAAACTTTAACGAAAACATTCCAGGTGTAATGTGGACTGGGCAAGGGGACCAACGATGCCAGGGCCTAGACTGGTGAATCAGACTAGGTTTCTTTATCATATAGAGGATTGGACGCCTCTTTAAACTTCTAAAAACTTTTTTGTATGTAATAATGAACAACTTTGGTGCAGGTCACAAAACTGCAAGGATTCATGATTTTATGAATGCTTTAAGTTGGTGTAGTTCTCCCCCTAGTGGACACAAGAAGTACCAGCAGCCTAAAACCTTTATTTCACGTTTGCCAAGGTCATGATCAACCTATCATCTCTCACAGAGCCAATTGTGCCTGACGTGGCTGAACTCTCTATACATGGGTAGTACGGTGTCACCCCATAGCTCCAGAGATCCCTGGTTCGAATCCTTGTGAGGTCATTTGAGGTCGCTGGTGTCCCAGTGTGATCATGTGCCATGAGATGCCACTCTAGGGATGTTTCCCACCTTGCGCCCTGTGTTGCTGATTAGGCTCTGGGTGCCTGAAACCACGAATTAGGCAGTTTTGGAAATGAATATATATATATATATATATATATATATATATATATACATATTAAAACACAGCATATAGCTTAAGTGTTTGTAGTATTCGTTAATTCAGTACTTTAGTAAATCTAATATCTCACTAACGCAAACAGCGAAAATCTGCTTTGAAATCTGACACAGAGCTAACAGACTCTCACCGAAACCTGCGTGTCTTTGGGTGTCTTGCGCATGGCTACAACAACAGCCAGGTTTTGGGCACTGACCCAATACCATTTCAATTTGACTCAAACTTGATGCATTGAGATAAGGTTAAGGACCTACGCATGCCAACCATGGTCTCGGGTAAAGTTGGAGACCCCTGTCTTTAGAATCTTTGTTTTAGGAACCTAATTAGTGTACGGATATTTTGTACCTGTACGGTTCATATCAGGAGCCTAGAAATGCTCTCTTATGGTATGCCTTGCTTCATAGAGGATGTTGAACCACATGACCATTAGGTGGCGCCAGAAACAAATCAATATCCGAGCTCATTTATGAATATGCTGTTTTTTAACCATGGTCTTGCAGCTTCGTATAAACTTAACGCGCGGTATAAAGGTGTTAATGACGTCATAGATGCTCAGGGGAGCAGCCTGATGTCCTGAACGCGTGGCCCGTTCCAATCCAGTCCCAGACACTGATTGTTTTAATTAGGATTCGTAAGGACAGGCGAACTTGTTGAGCATAATTGTTGGGGAGCAGGTCCGCTCCGGGTGAAGAATCCTCCGGCTGGGCAGTGACGCAGCAGGAACGAAATCACACCCCGCCTTGTATTGGCTGAACACCTGCGTGACTCGTTCAGTCCTCCGCTCCATTCATGAGACGTCACGGACCCTGCCTCCCCACGTCCCGACCCGACTGTGCGATCACAGAAGCCAGCGCACCGTCCACCGTCCGCCGCGCGCGTGGATGCCTTAACTCGTAGATCGTTTAGGCTTTATCCTGGACTGCAGGAGTTCGAATTCGAACCCAGACGTTACTTGAACGTTCATCTCCGTCCACCGTCGGGTCCGAGCGCTCGGTTTGTTTTTTCACGGCGATAGTTGGCTCGTTTGCCTCCAGCTCAACATGTCTCGAGACCCGGACGACGTGAACAAGCTGACCGAGAGCACCTACAAGGTAAGTGGGTCACCTGAGGCTTCACGCAAGGCTCGAGCATGACATCACAGCCGAGTGGAAAAGTTTTGCCTCCTGAGAGTTTGGGAAGAGAGTGTTAACTGGTTTAATTGAAATGGATTTGGATCTTTCCTAAAAACTGGTGATGATCCGATTTCATTTTTGGCACACAGAACATTTTTGCCTTCGACTAATTTCTGGAGTGGTATAAGGAAACAGGTTTGATCAGAACTGTGTGTGAGACATACCTCTCTGTGCATTGTTTTGCAATGGGTGTGTGCCCTGGGAACTGAAAATGGAACCCAGTCACCTCCGCACCTGAAGCCCTGTGCAAGGACTTTGCTCTTGGAAAGCACTTATCCCAGAGAAGGTGTTGATGATTAAGCTTGATCTACCTGCTGCTATTTTTAGCTCTCCTGCCATCACACTCTTTTATGGCTTTGCTTTATGTGCCTCGTTTTATTTATGCACTTCCATTGGCACAGAGTGCACAGCTCAGTTTGGCGCATAGGGTGGCACCGAGGGAGGAATTGCTCGCCGTTTAAATGAGTTTCTTCAAAAAATTTCATGTTGTAACCTGACCTTCTTGGGCTTGCTGAAATCGGGCTGCTTTAAGGACTAATAGACATAATCAACTACATTACTCTCAACTCTACTCTCAAATCAACTCTACATTACTCTCAGACCAAGTGTGCACCTGATTCTGTAGACCAGGGCTTCTGTGGGGTTCTTGTGAGTTTCTCCTTGCAGCTTACTCTGGGCCAGGTCGCTTAGAAAGATCTGGATTCCACTAGGCGTAGGCACAGGTCCATTCTGGACAGGGCCTTGCATGAAGGATGAGCCTTGCGTAAAGGCCGCCTGACCTTCATGTGGCAATCCCAGACACGATGCCGACCCAGGCCTTCCGCATCTACCGATTCCAGTGTTCAAAATATTCCAACCAATATTCCAGGGATTTCATCATAAACCTGTCTTGTCTCAGGCACGTTATTGTTTTTATTGAATAAGACAATAACAGCTTGGACACGCCCATCATTTGTGGTTAGACCTTAGTGTTTATGATACACAATAAAACTTTTCCTAAATAATCAGGTTTGTCACCGATAAGCCCCGTGAGCATTACAAAGGCAGACTTAAGGCTCTAAAAAACATGTTTACAGAGACTTTAGCACAACGTGTGAGCATAAAAAAACAAAAGCTTGTTGCCGCCGTCCACCAGGTCCACTCACTCAACTCCTCCAGCATTAAATAATCCTTTTAATCTGTTTAATTTCAGAATGTCATGGAACAGTTCAACCCCGGGCTGCGCAACCTCGTCAACTTGGGCAAAAACTACGAGAAGTCAGTGATGGGTAAGAGCCATGCTTTGCTTTGCCATGACGTCTGAGGTACCTGTACATGTACTACAAGATCCCGAGCTAACGCTGTGTCCGCTCTTACAGCCATGACTACTGCTGGAAAGGCCTACTTTGACGCCGTATCGAAGATCGGAGAGAATGCTGCAGTGTCGCCCGTCTCCAGAGAGCTAGGTGAGTCCTGTTTGCCCCATAACCTTGTTCATGGTAAAATTGGGGTTGGATTCTGGCCATGTGGAGTTTGTGTGGTCTCACCGTGTCTTGGTGGGTTTATTCAAGATTCCAAGACATGCGTTAGGTCAACCGGTGTCTCTAGAGTGAATTGGATTAAGCGAGTCATGACTGAATGATGACTAAACAGAGGGTCAGCAAATATTTCCGTGCCACAGTGATCGTTCTGTCTCTCTTTGCACTTCTTCTGTTTTCATTCAAACCGAAAACAATTTCTCATCGCTTTCTTTACTAACAGATGATCTAACGTTTCTTACACCTAAAAATGTAGTTGCTGACCGACGATGGCATAAGACCCAAGATTTTTTTATTGTAACTCAAATGTCGTATCAGCACCAATACTTGTGACCTGATCCTGTCTCTTAGTCGCTGTTGGGTTACACTTGAAGTGCGCTATTCCAAAACGTGATAAAGATCAAAATGTTTTATGAACAAAACAGAAGCTCATCCATGTGTGGTCACAGTACAGCAAACCCTTTCTTTAAGGAGCCTGAAATCTGCCATGGCTGTTTCTCTGTGCTGCGGTGCGGCAGAATTAAAGCCCCGTGTAGCAGCTTATCCTTCAAAATATCATCCAGCCAAATATCATACTTTTGCATTATTATCCATTTCTCGTAGGTAAACAGTTCTGGGTAAACAAAATTAGGGTTAATCATGTGGTTAAATATGGAATGAATAATAAGGGTCTCAATTTAAAACTCAACTAAAAAGATGAGCAGCAAGAGAAAACCGGTGATCCGTCCATCTCTATCATGACTAGTTGGAGTCATTTTGGACTCCATGGTTTGAATTCTTGCTATTTCCTTTCCTTTATTTGACATAACCCTAAATCGGTAAACATCACCGTGTGTCACGTCCAGGTTCGGACGTTTTATTGGCTGTGACTCAGCATCTGCTCCATTCATTTGCGGTGAACACAAAGCAGGCGTTTTAGCACTTGCCTGCGATTCATAAATGTCGATTAGGCCGAATTTCGTCTAGTCCTTTTGTACGCCGTCTCAGGCCTGCTCCCGGTTTGGGGTTGCTATAGGAACTTTGCAGCTCCTCTCCATCCTGCATTGTTCAAGTAAACAAATCTGTCTGCTGTTCCTAATTTCTATATGGATTCAGATATCATTGATATCTGAATATCACGCCCCGTGCTCCTGGTACTCCCGGTACTCCCCCCAGCCCCGGTACCCGCGTTAGATGGTCCAGACGATCACCAGACGGTGTGAAATCTCTCAGGTGCTGAGCAAAGTGCAAGAGCAAACATCGCCTAGTCCATCCTGCTTGCTAAAGCTCCCCTCCATCTGGCTCAGATAGCTCGGATCTGAGTCATGACTCATCTGGCTGACTGAAGAGAGAGAGCGAGAAGACAGAGACAGACACAGACATGCTTTATTTATCTGATGGTTTTGATAACGGATGATTTACACAAAAAAGAGGTGCAGTGATTTTTACCAGGATGACGTGTCTATCTGTAATGGAAATCTGCCGAGTTAGTGCGTGGATGTGCAGGTAGCTGAATCGTTTTTACCCTGATCTTTATCTACTACAGCTGCAGATGAGCTGCATGTTTGCCTGCACTGGAGAAAGAACAGATGCTCGGAAAAGAATTATTTAAAAAATCGATATCTAAGGTGCAATGTGTAGACCAAAGTTTCTGGTCAAACTAAAAAACTACATGCTATTGAGCCACTGAGGTGTTACGTATGAACCATTCTGTTGATGAGGTTTTTCATGGAGATTCTAAGCTAGTATTCTTCATATTATAAACCTGCTTAGAACTGGAATTGGTGTCTGCAAACTTTTGGACATGTAGCGTATTTGTAAAAGCTACAGATATAGTCATATAGGACTGATGATGCATGGATACCAGGCATCATATCTCCATTTGCTGTGAAGTTTGTTTGGGTTCGGTCACGGCGAATTAAGGCACGGGCTTGACTGGTTTACCCCAATATTTGCCCCGTGCTTTGTATCAGAGGCTGCTCTGCCAAAACCTTTACATTTCTAAGCTCCCAACAGTGTCAGCTTGGTAGTGCTGGAACTTGAATCCTCGACGTTGTGGTTAAAATCTCACATCCATCAGGCAATGCCCGTGATTTAAATCCAGGGTGGTGCTTCTACAGAAATCCATAGTGGTGCATCTACGAAACCAAGAATGCCTGGTGAATTCCTGGTTTGGATCCAGACCGGACCCAAGAGTCCCTTAGAGTCCCTGACCAAGCTGTGCTGGGGTGAAAGCTTTGCTTTCGACCAGTGGCCTTGGTTTGCGAATGAACATTTCCTTGGTACCATGACCTGTAATTAATTATTATTTAATTTGCATGTGAACATGATCTGTTTTTAGTCCGACATGGTTCAATAATGTTGACAAACAAACGTGGTGTTCAGACAGTGGAACCCGAGCAACTATCAGTCAACTAGTCAGGAACATCCTGAAATACTTGGATAACATTTTTGAAGCATCAGGCTCCGTCTCGCTGTTTCAGACAAATGCTTTGTCGTCTTTTCTCCCAGAAATCAGATAAAATGGGTTCAGTTTGACGACCCATCGGCCAGCTATGCAGTCGTCATGAGGTCACGTCGTATGCTTTCACTTCAGCTAGTTTTGAGTTCTTTTGAAATTCTGTCAGCGAGATAATGGAGTGAAAAACGTCTCTGTCTTCCATCGGTATGCTTCCAGCGCCGCTCCGTTCTCCCAGACAAATAGGAATGGATTTGAGACTGAACTCTCAGTCTCTGATAATAGCATGGTTCGACCGCTCTCATCACTCTCTCCCCTCTTGTTTTCTTGAATCGGCTCCTTATGATGAATTGCCACTCCATTACCGTGGCTTAATGGCCTGTCGGCGCTGCTGGAACAATCGGTTCGAACTGCTGGGCTGGAATGCGACAGGCTCTCAAACGCCGTGCGGACGGTGGAGCTGGAGCAGCTGGAGACGCTGACTCACCGCTCAGACTCAAAAAGTGGCACATTTCTAAACTCTGATGTAGTGTTTAGATAAGCCAGTCTGAACAATGCCAGTCCTGGAGGGCCAGAGTCGAGCACAATTTGGAGATTATCTGCTGAAGCACAACCTACACAACCTCAGCAAATACTCAGGTTAAGACAGCTCGCCTCAAAGGGAACCGATCTGTCAGGACATGTTTGGTGTCCGGTTTCTGTTATAGGGTTAAATCATCACATACTTGGCATGTTTGATCACAGGTACCGAGTCTGATGAGGTTACTACTTCTGATTCTTCTCCAGTAATACTTGATGTGATTGAATATAAAAATCCTGCGCTCTCCAGAGTCCAGGAATGAAGGCGTGTGGTTAAGTGTTTTGGAAAGCCAAAATATTACATCTTAAATCAGAACATGTTCTCACACTCTGGTGGCTGTCAATAAAAACATTTCCTTTGGCTCCCTAAGAGAAAAGTATTCCGTGGACCGCAAACCTGTCAATCGTTGGTTCCTAGGCAGCAGCGATCTCACCGGAGCGTTTGCGTCATGTTTACAGAGCTCTGAGTGGAACCACCTGCCAGAGTCTTCCAGTGTTTACTCATAGGTCTGTCCTAAATTGATGCCTTTTATCGTCTGTATTAACAGCCTCTTTTTTTCGCCGCTGTGAGTTTCAGAAATAGGCGCATGAATAAACGTAAGCCCATCTGCAGTACAGAAAAGCCGGGGGAAAATGCAGAGTAAACACCATAATCGCCTGAGGAGAAGAACTGGGTCTGTTTGAGAACCGGCGCCTGCTGCATTATCTCACTCTCGAGCAGCATGAAATGATTGACAGCGTCGAGGGTTTGCTAATCAGTCACACCGCACCATACGTTAGCTGTAACAGAAGCCTTTAAATGGGCACGGCTTTTAGTCCCTCCTGAGTAGGTACAGTCGTAATTACTGCCAGGTTTGTTCCAGGAGTAGTTGCCACGTGCCAAGAAGTGGTTTTAGGTCTGTAAAGATCAGTAACTCCATATCGTTTAATGCTTGGCATTTTGAGTGCCCGTGACGTGCCCGTGAGTTCTGAGGATTGACTTTAACCCTGTGTGAAAAGTTTAGGGTGGCACCAAGGAGTCCAAGGTACCTCCATTCAGCCTGCACCTTACGGAGGGATGGATTTATATTGAAAATGTTCTGAAGACTGAGACCAAACCAGATCAGTGGTGTTATATAGGGTGGCATATAAGGGGGTATAAAGTGCATAAACGCAAAGAACATGTGGATATAGCCTCCTTGGATAGGTAGAGGGCATCCGTAGATCTGGTTAAGCCCTTATTAAGAGGGTGGCACTGAGACACAGAGTACAGGATAGCCAATTCCACACTTCTGCTTATATATCTGACTACATGGAGCCTTCCATGGCATACCAAGTGCCGCTTTAGAGGGCGCACAAAACTGAGAGAATGTTTTTTGATTTACAGACGGGCACAGACGTCCTGTAGCTTGTTAATCCTGTGTGAAGTTTCAAACCAGCCAGGTGTGAGTAGCCAGTGCCACTCATCTGCTCTCACATCTGACCAAATAAGCTGCTCAGAGATATGGCTTTGACAACGCCTTGCCAACGCCATGCCACCTGCTTCCACCTCTGACAGGGATCCTGGGAGGTGATAAAGAGCTGTGATTAGACACTGATTATTGATTATAGATCTTATCTGTGCTTTCTCAGTTTGTGAGACAGAGTTGCAGACACCCTGCCCTCGTGGCCTCCGTCCTACATAGGCAGCGTTTACCGGCTCTTTGTTCTGACCTTTACATGGTAATGCTGTTGTAGCCGCTATTAGAGGCGTACCGTTCATGCTAATGCGTGCCACACTGTAGCCTCTGTTTGTATGCTTTAGGATTTGCTTTGAATGAGTAATGCCCGGCGAGCGCCAGCAGGCTGGAGAAACACGTGGTGATCTCTGATCAGCTACATTGCCGTGATGGATTAATGACGGAGCATTTGGAGGTGGCATTTTGTTCCTTGTGCCCATGGTTTAGGTGGATTAGGTGTATCTGCTTACCTAGTAAATACGAAATCGGACTTATGCACCTATGTTCCATTTAATAGGCAGTAATTTGGCACGGCGGTCTTAGTCCTGGTTGTGCCCCCAGCAGGGTCAGGCATCGTATTCAAACACGATTGGTTGTGTCCAAAGAAGGCAGGGCTAGTTAGGGCGACAGTGAACCCTCCGATGGATGTGCCAAAGTCAGCAACCCGGGATAAAACTTGTGTGTGGGCACATACTTAAATCTGACTGATGTGAAAGTTTAGCCACCGTTCCTAATCCATTTACATTTACAGCATTTAGCAGACACCCTTATCCAGAGTGACTTACAATTGGTACAGTCTTACAATCTAAGCAATTGTGGGTTAAGGCTTTGCTCAAGGACCCAACAGTGGCAGGTTGGCAGAGGTGGGATTTGAGCCCTGGACCTTTTGGTCCATAGTCCAGTACCTTAACCGCTAGGGTACCACAGTCCACAGATCCATCAGCAGTGTTGAGCGTGTAAATCTAGTTCCACACTTTGCTCGTGTTCTGGTTGAATTACATGGCTTCAGATCTGATCCGAGTGCTCTTTTTGCCTGCAGGCGTGGTACTGATGGAGATTTCGGAAGTGCACAAGAGGGTGCAGCTGGAGCTGGAGGAGTCGGTAAGCTATCAGTCTGGTTCTGCCTCACATCTCTTCTCTTTTTTGTGCCTTTGGTGGCTGTAGATCAGATTACTCGGTAAGCCCTGACTGAATGCTTTTAGTGGAAATGCCTGACGTTACCTTGAGGTTTGAAGGCTCCAAAAACCACCTTCGGAGACTAAAATCCTACTGTCATTATAAAGCCAGCCTTGGTCGAGGGCTCAGTTGTGAGAAGTTGATTTTAGATTAGGAACGGTGCACTGTACGATCCTCTAAAGTCATCTCCAAGCTCATGTGCTGCCTCAATGCTCTTAAATCTGATATATTATCAGCCTCTTAACCTTCACAGGACTTTTGCTGATTGAGTCTTTATCAGTTTATCTTCCGTCCTCACATTCACTGAGAGTTGTGAAAGTTTAACCAGCGGCCCCGATAAGATAGCATGTGGAACGTGGCAGATCTACTGCATCAGCTGTTTACATATTCCTTATTGCTCTGGTTTTATCAGTTGAAGAGGTTCCACAATGAAATCATTGCAGAGCTGGAAAAGAAAACAGAAATGGATGTCAAGTACATGACGGTGAGTCTTTTTTCCAACTCCTCGTCCACCATTGAAACGATCCTCCGTCGCCTAACGAACTGTACGCTGCTCGTTCTCAGGCCACGTTCAAAAGGTACCAGTCCGAACACAAAATGAGGCAAGACTCGCTGGACCGGTCCCACGCCGACCTGAAGAAACTGCGCCGGAAGAGCCAGGGGAAGCATGCCAGCAAGTACGACATCAAGGAGAACGAGGTTAGCCGTCTTATCTTTTCTTATTTATCACACCTGCCGTCTCTGCAGCGCTGCTTCCTCTTGTTTTCTGTTTTATCATTTTTTTTATTTCGATTCCCTCATTATCTCCATTACGTGATTGCGGTGATCCTGTGTGGATGTTCTTTATGGACGTCTCCCGCAGCTGACCTTTGTAAAATCGCACTCACGAGCACGTCGCTATCTTTAAGTAGTTTGCGTGGGTGTCACGATCTCCAGGACTGATATGACTTTTGATAAATGAGGTCAAGATTCATGATTTATCGCTCTTACTCCCTTTAATCGTGAAGATGTTTGAAGTACGGGATGCTGAGAACAACATTTATAAGCTCTGTGCCAAAGAAAGATGCAGTTTTTGCAAAAAGATTTTGCAAAAATTTTCTGTACAAACTTCACCAATGAACCAACCAACTTTCTCTTGATTGATCTGTTGTTTAAATAATGGTTTGCCCACAAATATTTACCCAATTATTAACGAAATATATAATCAGTGCAACTCCACACAATCACACCGGCAGCACCCCCAAAGGCACGCCTTCCACACTTTCCCC
Source organism: Ancistrus triradiatus (assembly GCA_025084515.1). Lineage (NCBI taxonomy): Eukaryota > Metazoa > Chordata > Actinopteri > Siluriformes > Loricariidae > Ancistrus > Ancistrus triradiatus. The sequence continues at coordinate 42,837 of JAJAGP010002983.1, forward strand.
AAGCTCTGTCCTCCTTAAACAACATCCATAAAGGAATGGTTTGCCAACTTTGACGAAGGACTTGGCTTCCATCAGTTAGCAAGGCATTGTTGTCCTTTGTCGGTGCCAGTCCTCACAGTCACGTTCCAAATCTAAGCTTCTCAGAAGAACCAAGGCATGTTTCTGGCCCTTCATAAACCTTTTCTAGTTATATAACGTTCTTACCGGTTTTTCTTGCACATTAAAACTTCTGAATGACTCTAAAGCTCTAGATCTGTTAAACAAAAACCTTTGTTTTGATTGGTTATGTTGATCTCTAAACCCTACCAACTGGCTTCAGGCAAAGTCATCGTGCCGTCACCGAGCCAGCAGCGAGGAAAGAGGAATGCTCTTTCGTTTAGAGTAAGAATTCTCATAAGCGCTTTTGCGCTGAGCATGCGTTACGTACGCTTCTGCATTTTTGTGCGTCTTCTCTCACCTCTGTTAGTCATCTATTTTTATTTTAGGTTCAAACAAAAATAAAAAAGCGTTACCAAGCGGAATCGACCCACGGGCTTGTTAAGATTCCGCAGAACTTCTCTGCGTTTAGATTTTCTCTCTAAACCGTGCAGGGAGACGGTTCGAGGTCAGCACCGTGACCGCCTCGTCTCCAGATTATGCGAGATAAAAGGTTGACAAACAGCCTGAACCCGACGCTCGCCGGGGAACGGCTCTCGCAGTAGCTATGACAACTCTGAGAGAGCTATAATAGGAAGGGAATCCTGCAAAGAGCTCTGGTTCTCATCTGCAGCTTTCTGTCCACAGACATCGGTACGAGATAAGTAACGACCACGGTGCACGGGGTGAGAGGTGCAACCCGTGCTGGTTTGCCCAGTCTTTCTTGGGTTTGTACAGTCAGTATTGTCAGGTTATTGGATCAGTATTGGATTTCAGATGCCGGTTGCTGCTGAGGAGGTTTTCCATATTTGCAGCCTCATGAATATGATATTTAATCATCTCATATGTGCAGTCTAACAAAGTTTGGGCACCCTTGGCTAAAGTACAGTTTGGTTTGCTAGTTTTCTAATTTAAACATATTTCCGGAAGATCCAAACGGTCTCAGGATTTTAAAGGGTTTATTATTATTTAAGAAACAGCTCCTGTGACTTTGAGGTCCGAGGCAGCTGCTGGACACAAAAAACAGTTTCTGGGGACCTCAGTTTTGATGCGCGACGGACTGCCATTAGGCCAGGGAGCGTTTAGGTCCCTGCAATAATGGGGGCGGAAATAGTAAATGTTTGTTCCATGCAAACGTCTTTTCATTTACAAAATCAACAACAGACTTTTGCATGGTCACGCGACTTTTCAGAACAGCCTGCACTGACATCCAAGAGTAAGAGCGGTTCAAATATTGGATTATTGACTAAAATCTCTATGGCTGTGCTTGATAAAAGAATTTGCCAACGAATAAAATAAATACTCACCGCTCTAACAAGCATTATGGACATACCATTTTTGTGCATAATTAATTACATTTAAAGAACGGGCTCACTTTCTAATGGCGATCTTTTTTGGCCTCTAGTACGTGCAGACCATCTCGTCGCGTCAAAACGACATGCAGAGGTTCATTGCAGAGGGCTGCACAGATGCTCTGCTGGAAGAGAAGAGGAGGTTCTGCTTCCTGGTGGACAAACACTGCACCCTGTCCTATGAGATGGCTGGCTTTCATGAGAAGGTGATTTTTAGGAGTGGGAATAAAGCTTGGTGTGGTTGTGAGTGAAGTGGCCGGACGGTTACGTCTTGCTCTGGTGATCTGATCTTGTGCAGGTCTACTGATTGTTAACAGGATACGATGAATTAAACCCAGCAGGCTCCAGCTTGCATGCCATTTGCGTACTACGTTCATTTTCACATGTAATCAATGTAAAAAGTCATTAAATCCATGCTTTTGTCCTTTCCATTTCATCGTCGTCTCTCAGGCGAAGGAGATTCTCTCTGTAAAGCTGCTCAGCTGGCAGGACAAGTGCACCGATGCCACAAAGGTGCCCGACACCATACTGTCCATGATCGAAGGCCTGCGCACCCCCGAGCCATCGCCTCACATGGAGCGCTATGACAGGGTCAGGATGCACCTATGGCTTTTACTTCTGTTTATGATAGGACTCTTCTTATTACATTTTCTAGAAATGATTCGTCTACATATAATAATATAATAATATAATTAGGTAACTTGGTTTAATTCTTAGATATAACTAGGCTATAAGGAGGTTTGGGACAGTCTTGGTCCTAAGAGGGTTTCTTTCTTACAGACTTTTTCCTTGCCAATGTCGCCGTAGGCTTTCTCAGTTTGGGGTTGGGCTTAGACAATAAATAGATAATAAATTGTAAAGCTGCTTTGAGACAACGCTCCACTGTAAAAAAAAAAAAAAAAAAAAAGTCTATAGAAATAAATCTGACTTCGGCACCAATGAAAGCTTTAAGTATCGTCTTAAATATATTATTGATATTTTTAGAGTTACTACATGAACAGCCTTCATGAAATTACGGATTATGGTTTGGTTTGCTTACCAGGACCTTCCAAAATGCAGTTTGTTTCTTTGGTTGGTTTGGTTTCAAACCATCTCGGATACGAGCTCCTCAAACTCTGCTCCTCTGTCAGAATTAGGCTAAGTTCAATTTCAAATGCTGTGTAAACAACAGGCACTGATTCATCTGCTTCACTAGGATCAGCACTATGCAGTGAATCAGATGTGGATTAAGTTCGTACGTCACTCCAGCCGCCCAGATCCGTTGAAGATAAACGAGGGCGCGGTCAGGTTGCGTCATCCACCTTTTGTAAAGCGACAGGTGGAGGATCAGTTTTTCCTCGTTGAGTGCAAGCTGTAAATGCCCTCAGGAAACTAAACCACCACGCTCCTCCACCGTGCTTGACAGTTAGGATTGATCCTGTGCATTTCTGTCATCAGAAAACACATCCGCTGACTTACCAAGCTTGTCTTCATCAAAGGGGCTAAAACACATCCACAGCCTGTCCTCTCTGGTTTATAAAGTGCTTTCTCTACTGTGCCAAGCTGCCAAAATGAACTTTTCACCCTACGAAAATACATAAAAAGACACCGATTAGGCTGGAATGGCTTCTGATTTGATATGTAGCGCGCTATAAAGGATGTAAACACCAGGCCGAGCTTCACATATCGTCTTCTTGGCACGATCGAATTAAGTTTTCAAGTCAGTGTTCTTGCGCTCTTACACTCAGCAATGCTAGGTTTTCAACTAGGGACTGATTACAAAGAATTTACAGAATGCAAGCATCGAGTTCTCACACAAAGATCGTTATCTCTTTCTGAAGTCGCCCGTTGACGTCGCTGTATTGAGGGAATGTTTCTTCCTGACATTGTTAACCTCGGGATGTTTGCTCTGCGTAATATGGCATCCCCTCACCCTCTGTGTTAGATTAGCAATGCTGAAATACTGGTTTCTTTTTCTTTCATTTCTCTTCCTGTTAAAAACGCAAAACGCAATTTGGTTCCTGCATACCCTAAACAGCCTGTGATGCACCGTATACAAGTCTTACGTCAAATTAGACACAAATTGCTGGTTTACAACTTTCCAGAAGCCAATCGTACCTTTAAGCCCTCTGGTAACCACTGTAACAATGCTATGTTCGGCCCAAGATTTTTTTTTTAACCCTACTTTTCCTGGTTAGGATCTGTGGGGAGGATCTGGAGCCTAATTCACTGGGTGAATGTAGAGGTACACTTAGAACTGCAAGAGCTCTTACCATCAATCAACTAAATCTGCTCATATAAAGTATATACTGTGTGTGTGTGTGTGTGTGTGTGTGTGTGTGTGTGTGTGTGTTTAGTTTTTAGAATTTAGTTTCAGTATTTATTTTCAGTCTACAAATGTTTTTGTACCTGTACTTTTCCTTAACCTTTAGGAGAGATGAAATTTCACTGAACTCTCCTAATACAACTTATCTACTTTTTTTCAGAATTCAGACTTTGTGGTTCCCCCACCGGCTCCTCCGCTGAAGGCCCAGACCAGTCCACTGGTGAACATGTTCTCTCAGGAGGTCCCGGCCAGCTCTGGATCCCCAGAGCCTTATTCAGGCAAGATGACGAGCTCTTTCCTCATTTCCAATAAGCGTTCTCCTCCGTACAGGTGCTGATGTATCCGAACAAAACGCCTATGTTCAAATCTCCAGATCAAGACAGCCTCGATGGCGGCGGCAGCATGTCCAGATCTACGTCTGCGTCCAGCGGGATGAACCTAATTAAGAAGCCGCGGGTGCAGACCATTTTTCCCCACACGACTGGAAACAACGAGACTCTGCTCAGCTTCGACGATGGAGAAATCATCACGCTGCTTATTCAGGAAGAGAAGGACGGCTGGCTGTACGGAGAACTAGACAAAACCGGACAGTAAGTTTAGCAGGTTGGGTAAACTAGTAAGCTTGGATATCCAGCGGATAATATAGCGGCCTGTTGACCAAAAGGTTGAAGGTTTAAGCCCAACAGTGAAAAGCTGACTCTGTTTGGTCCCTTAACCCTTGATTGCTTGGATTGACATCTCCTATACATATGGCATCTGGATCTATTGAATATTGAGGGTTAAAATGGCAACTTTACTCGTACTTTACACAGGATTGATCCTAATATGGTAAGCTGTGTGTATGTGTGTGTGTGTGTGTGTGTGTGTATATGTATGTATGTATGTATGTATGTATGTATGTATGTATGTGTGTGTGTGTGTGTGTATATATATATATATGACAGGACGAGCTTGACAAAGCAGGTTACAGCCACATACCGTACGTATATAAACTTAATTAAATGTTTGACAGCCAAAATATCTCTCAGACCACATGCCTGCCATAGTAAAGCTATATTGCATGTCAAGGTGTGATTGGGCATTAACTGGTGTTGGTATACGAGTAAAACCAATAGCTTTGTCACCTGGGGACATGTAAAGCGACCTCCACCTCATACTCCCAGTGGTTAGACCAGGCAGGGGTGTGGATGTGTGGAATTGGATAAGAGTAAAGCAAAGGGTCAGAATGCCTAGAAACGGGTACCAGCTGTCCCTTCTGTCCTCAAAAATGGCTGAGATTGGTGTTTGTAAGAGCAGTCCCAATCCTCTCACTTTAGAGATGAACTCCTGACCGTGGATGACTATGGTAGGGTCTAGAGGTACCAAAAGACCAATGCCCTCCATGTCTTATACTTGATGCGGAAGTGATATTTGACCTCATGAACAAATGTGCTGGTGGCATAGTTAATCTCGTAGGCCAAATGTAAACATCCAAGGAGAAAGGACATTAGTGAAGATCTTTTATCATATAAGGCATTCGTTTTGTTATTTTTAATAACAGAAGGGGAAATCTGAGCACCCGTCTGCACAAGGTGACGCTTTTCGGTCGCGGCCTGAACCCGCTTTCTGCTGGAATCCATTATGCCATCATTACCATTTTTTGAAAACTGAAACGACATTGTGCCTCACTGTTACTGATGGACAGTTGAAAGCTCCGTAGTTCAAAGTTACAGGCGACTTTCTCTATATAAGACAGTTTCCAAGCAACCGAGGCTTAATGCACGTCTCTCCCACCGGCGGCAGAAACGCACCTCTAGAGTGACTCGCCTGTTCTGGATAATAACAAAGATTGCGCCTACCTTTTTACGCGCCTGTAAATTGTATTCATCAAGCAGCGCTTATGAGAAGAATGGAGATGTGTGTGTTTAGGTTATTTTATCTGCTCTTTCTGAGATTTGCCTCTCGTTTTACAGGAGAGGCTGGTTTCCGTCCTCGTACTGCCGACCTTTCAGCGAGCCTGTGATTAGTGAAATGTGAGTCCCTCCATCCTTTGGGAGAACGTTGACGTTGCTTTCGTCTGAGGTCTGGCTCGACGCTCGTTATGTTAATACGTGTTTGTGTTAAGCAGGGCTGAGACCCCGCTGCACCGGCTGAACATGGCAAAGCAGTCCAGAGAGCAGGAGGAGGAGGAGGATGAAGAGCAGCCTGTGTTTCTGCCTCCCCCTGACTACACTGACTCATCCAGGAAGCCCTCAGCCCCCTCATCGCAGACCATGGTACGACCCACACCCACCTTCCAGCTTTTCTGGCTCTGTCTGAGACAGGGAATGCCTTTTAAACCTAGCTGCTGGTATCTCTGGGACAGAGCCTCCCTGGTCAGGTTTCCCTCTTGGGATGAACCTGAAACCCCTGCAGGGGCACAGCCAAAAGTCAGCAGCCTGTAGATGACCTGGTTTGATTTCTGTCGGGTATTAGGAGAGTGTTGTAGCTGTCACAAAAGGTCTTGCGTAATGTTTCTTCTAAGAGGACAAGGGGTGGTTCAGGGAACGCCTGTTTCAGACAGGAAGACACAGTGAAAATGCTTCCAGTTTGGTTTTTAGGGAACGAATGAAGAGAGAAAAACGAGAGTACTTGGATTCCAGTACATCAACAGCTGACAAGAAGTTTGCCTTGAGTCAGGACTCCCTAGATTTGGGAGAAATGGCACTGCAATGTGTGTGGACCTTTGGCAGATCCAGAATTAGACACAAGTCTGCCCCCTGATGGAGGCAATGTGGAAAGAAAGATGAAGATTGTTTGATTGTGTTTGCCAGGTAACATCATTTCAGTTAATCCTATTCATCAACAGAATGGGCACAAGCCAAAAACTGTTGGCATGATAACTCAAAACTGGTTGAGGACGCAATCTGGACTATTAACTGTAGGCTTCAGATCCTAGCTTATCCAAGCTGCCCTTGTTGGGATTTCCAAGTCTCGACTGTACAGCTCAGTTGCATAGGGCTCTAAATGCTGTGTATGTAAATATTCCTAGGAAATTGAGGATTGTTGTGGTGGTGCAGCAGTTAACATACTACATTACAGACCCACAAAAGTCTTAGCCCACAACAGCTTAGTTTGTACATTGTACGATTGGTTTAATGTTGGCTTAGCGATGTGAACATAAAATGCCATTCGAAGTTCAAGTTTGGCTGGTGAAACTTGTGCCTTCTGGTGTCAGCTGTACTCCAATCCTAATCCAACCAGTCTGACAGGGCAGATCTGTACAGGCTCAGGGATTGCAACTGAAAAGCTGACAATGGTGCTAATAGCTCTGCTGTTTTTGTTTGTAGCAGGTGTCTTTGTCGAATGGCACGTCGATGCCTCCCTTCCTCGGGTGAGTAACGCATAAAAAATCCGGGTTCAGAATGTCCCTGTTGTGTTCTATGCTCTGAGAGAGAGTGGTCGTAACTCTTCTCGTAATTCTTTTGCAGAGGAGGGAATCCCTTCGCCACGGTCAAACTGCGCCCCACGGTCACGAACGACAGATCAGCACCCAATATCTAACGCCATTCAGCACCGGCCTCCATGTGGATCTTCATTTTAGATTTCGGATTGCAGTTCAGGAAGATGTAAAGGGCTTAATTGCAGATGCTTTAACTGTACGCAGGGGAACGTGACCGGATTTCATGATTAATTTGAGTTTGTTAGTTTTTTTTGTTTTTTTTTAAAGAAACCAAAACTAAATCCCTTTAGACAATCTTTTATCTTCTGCTTCATATAACGCATTGTTCGACCATATTGGTCTTTCTGGCTCCTAAACTGTGAGAGCTGTTGGTATTTCTAGTATTTCTCGCCTTACTTGTCAACGTGGCAAAGACAACAGGGTAACGACTTGCAGAATTACAAACACGTGTTCGGAGTGTTATCTGTTTCAGAGATCATGTAAATCTGGACATAAGTACTGTAGATGTGTGGTGTATATGATAACATAGTAAACTTGTGCTGTAGAAGAGACTCCCATTTCTCCTCTAGAATACGCTGAACAACAGATGTGTTAAACATGCCTGCCTGCCAAAACAACCTAATATCCTAGACTCTGTCAGTGATAGCTAGTCAAGAGCTGATGTACATAATTTAAATACAGTACCATTTATTTTGTCATTTGTTTAGAGAAACATCTTTGCTGTTCGATGTGTGTATTTTATGTACTTTTAACATGCCCCGGGGTGACTTTTTAGCCTGATGTAGGATTAATTGTTTGTGCAATTTTCTGGCAAACATGACACTTGAATAAATGCTCCAGGTTTTCATATTGCTGCTTCTCAAAATTTGTTTTTATAATCAAGCGAATGATCAAATCATACAGCCAGGTGACTGGATTAGAGTAGAACACATCATCCCACAAAACGTTTGTCTTTTGTGCTGTTCTTAAATATAGCAACATACAGGTTGTTCAAAGACACACCTTGATCCTCTCTAACAGTCTTACATAAGATGATAGAAAATGAGCCAAGGTTCCAGAGCTGGCTGGCTCACATGAGTGGTAAAGAAACACCCAAGAACCAACGCTGTGATACTTTCAAATCCTTAAAATCAAAGTAGCCAATTCCAGTTCCACCAAAGTAGGCTATAGATGGTCCAGGTTGTTCCTGTGCTTTTATTCTTTTGTCAAAATCCCAAATCCTGACCTTGATGGTCGGTGCTTTTCTCTGAGACTCTTACTTGATGAAGCTTCCCCTTAATATACTTAAAGGGGAAGTGGTATTTTTCTCCGCGTGGCACAGCTTTATCATTTACCTTAAGACTAAGACAAGTTTGTAGATGATGTCGTGTCGATGTATACGGATTTAAAGCAAGATATAGGAGGTTAAGCTTTTATAGCGAGTGCTAATCATTTGTGGTGTTAGCGTGTTTGTTTGTTTGATGGATATTCATTATAATTACACAGGTCTTGTTTAAAAACTAATGAAAATCATAAACAGTGGCCTTATTGAGTTTATGTCGTATAAACCACAAGTGCACTGCCTTTAAATATTTCGGTTATTTAAAAGTATAATGTATAAAAGTAAGATTTAAAACGAAAATACGAAACAAATCGCTTTTTATCAACTTTAAACTTACATTGGGGCGAAAAGCCATGTCAATGCAATGCTTTGGCGCCTCCTGGTGGATGATACAAACGGTACATCGCCATCACAGTATCGGACGCCCTCTAGCGGGAGAAGTGGTTTTAAATATAGTACACAAGTGCAGTTCCAAATGGCTTCCTCATTCTGTCCTAGGCACACTCGCTAGTGCGCTATATACCGCCTACACGTCCTGTATAGCGCACTTCGTGTTTTATCGGACGCTTATTGAGATTCAAACCAGGTCTGGGACTTCCTGGTTGGGATTAGAGGAGGTGGAAATGTAAATAACTGTTATGTTGCGGTTTGGTTCGGCTTGTTTTCGTTTGGTGAGGATGATCTGACGATAAATTAACCGTATGCCAGGTGGAAATAAGGTAAGTGAATATATCGGATGACCGTTCTGCACGATGCTAATGGAAATATTTACCAATCAATCAACTGGAGGTCATTTGCATAATCCCTGTATATGAATATGTTCAGATCTGCATCTGATTGTAGTCATTTACACTCGATTTGCGTAGGAAATCTTGTGGTCGATCTCGGTTAGATCATCCGTTGCTCCTTCTGTTGAATTGGAAGACTTTTTGGTAGGATGTCTGACCTTTAGCAGCTCGATTAAAACCAGTATGGACCAATCACACACCGTAGATGTTGTGTTATGGACACTGGCGCTGGGAATATGGTATGGGAGTATGGTGGGCACCAGTATGCGATACCACAACCAGAGTGACCAGGGTTCGAGTCTTTGGCCAGACATAAAATGATTGAGGGAGAAGAGGTCAAGTGGGGACAGGAGAGTGACCCCAGCAGCAAACCCTTCAAAACCCTGGGTGATTGAGTGGTGCTCTGTTCAGGGTATAATGGCACAGGGCCCGTGCCACATACTTGCGTGAGTTTGCCAAGGTTTAACAAACACTGCCGTGTTGCAGAGCGCACCATGCCGAGCTCCCTGCTGTGGGCCGTAGATGTGTACGGGAGGGTTTATAGCCTATCTACAGCAGGGCAGCAGTGGGAGCAATGCCGCGATGCCCACTTGGAGTTCAAGCGCGTCACGGCTGGTCGCCAGTGCTGCTGGGGCGTTGCCTGCGATCATCAAATCTACCTGTACATTCATGCCAGCGAGGTGCCCATACGCTACTGTGAGGAGACCTATGAGAATCAGGTAAGCAACGGAAATGAAAAGGATAACGCGGGTCACTTGAGTGCCACTTGTGGACCCATACCCTGTCTTTCTTTGGTTTGGTTTAGCGATGGAACCCCGTGGACGGCTTCTCCGACCGCCTGTTGCCAAGCGATCGCTGGCAGTGGAGTGACGTGACTGGACTTCAGCACCAGCCGCCGGACAGCTTCCAGCTCCCGTCCGAGAACTGGGAGTGGGAGGCCGACTGGCACGTGGACGAGAACTTCGGAGGAGAGCCCACCGAGAAAGCGGTGAGTGATGGAACGTGCCCGGTCCTGCGTCACGGTTCCTGTACCCGTCGCTCATCCTGTGCACATTGACAGGGTTGGACATATGCTATTGATTTCCCGGCCACGTACACCAAGGACAAGAAGTGGAACTCTTGCGTACGCCGTCGGAAATGGATACGCTACCGGAGGTACAAGTCACAGGACACCTGGGCGAAGGTTTGTGGAACCTGATTCGTTCTGAGGTTGTTCTGATGTTTTAAGGACCTGTTAATTAAAGTTATCTTGGTGTCGTCAGATCCCATCAGAGCAGACAGAGTCCTTGCCTGACCCGTTTAATGATATAAGCTGTGGAGGCTGGGAGATCACCGAGGAGCCAAGGGGGAGGTTCTCGCTGTGGATCGTCTCTCTCCAAGGAAAGGTGTGTTATTAAATTAAAAAGGGATTCGTTTAGAAAAAACGCTTGTTAATCTCGGTGGTTTGACTCTCGTTTGAGCATAGGTCTGGTTCAGAGATGGCATCACCCACTATAACCCCGAGGGCTCGGTGTGGGAGGAGGTTCCTACGCCCGGAGAGGTGGTACAGATCAGCTGTGGACCCGCTGACCTACTCTGGGCAGTGTTATGGGAGGGCCAGCTGCTGGTCAGAGAGGGCATTACCAGGGACTGCCCGAGAGGTGAGCGAAGAGAATCCCCGACTCATAATTTGCTGCTTGGTACTGATGTCTTCCTGCGCTCCCAGGATCCACGTGGGTCGTGGTGGAGTCGCCGAGCCCGGACGTCGGGGCTATACACGTCGCAGTGGGCGTCAACGTCGTGTGGGCCCTGACGAAGGATAATAAAGTAACGATACAAAGAAAAACTTGTTGAACGTCGTTCTATGCGGTGGCGCTTTTAACGTCGGTGCTTTCTAACAGGTCTGGTTCAGGCGGGGGGTGAATTCCCACAATCCCTGCGGATCAGGGTGGATCGGGATGGTTGGCGAGATGGTCATGATCAACATCGGCCTCAACGACCAGGTGAGAGATTAGATACGGTCTCAAGCAGGCGAGATTTTATGGCCTTGATCAAAGAACAGTGCCAGTGCTGGGCATCCGGTGCCAAAAGCATAGCTTTACAGTCAGTTTTGTAAGTAGGTTATAGAATATATGGTGCCCTTCACAATTGTTGCTCCCTGGTAAAGCTGGGGTATATATATATAAGTTGGCACAGTGGTCAAATCTTTGTAGTCAAATGCCCATATTGAAATTTATAATACAATAATTACAACTGGAACTGTGACCAACTTTCCTGGACGAGATCTCGAGCTTATTTTGCGCATCAGATCCGAAACTCATGCCAACAGATTATTTGGAAGGGCCGGGAAAAAATGTAAGTTCCAGGATGCTTTGGGACGACACTGTGACTTTGCCTGGCATCGTCTTCTGTGGTCGGATGAAACCAAAAATTGCCATCCTAGTCGTTTTCTGATGATTTCAGGTATGGGCTATCAGCTGCGAGGACCGGGCGGTGTGTTTTCGGCAGGGTGTGACCGTGAGCGAGCTGAGCGGGAAGGCCTGGAAAGCCGTGACTGTGCCCAGAGACACCGAGCGATCACATTCCAGTGCCAGCGCCAGCGCCAGCAGCCTGCAGAGGTGAGTGAAGCATGAGTGTTAACGAGAGATGGCTGGGGAACTTCTGGACGTTCACATGTATCCAAATATTTTTCAGCGCTGGTTGTTTTTTCGGTGGCGAAGTCCGTTTGCAGTCGCAGCCCTCCGTCCTGAGCGATGTGGACTCTGAGACGGACAGAGCACCAGAAGGACAGGCACGGCCTGATGAGCCTGATCAGGCGGCAAAACTCAGAATCCCCAAAGTAACCAGTGATAGCTTCATCTCTGAACTCGTTTCTGATCGAGAGGGTCAAATCGGGCGGCGCGAGAATCCGATGGCTGCATCCATCCCGGAGGAAGAGGGCACAGAATCAGAGACAGAAGTAAGAGAGAAGGCTGTGCCAACTCTGGTGTCCCCGAGCCAATCTGGACAGCCGGACCCTCAGTGGAGCAACGTGGACCTGGAGGAGGCCCAGACGCACCTCAGCGTGGGTGTCGGAGGCGATTCTGCTGAAACCTGCAGCCTGTCATCGGTAGCCACTTACACGTTGGGTTTGGAGGAGCCGTACGGGCACGACGAGCACCCGCTGTGGGCCTGGGTCAGTGGAGGAGGCTGCAGTGTCGACTCCCATTCCCAGCCCAACTGGTTTAACTTGACAGGTCAGACGCTCCTCTAGCACTGCTGTAAAATCTTCTAAAGATTAAATCATAAATATTAAGTATACTCATTTCTGTAAAGGTGAGCAGCTTTTACATCCTGTCTGCCATTATCTAACCTGACTCAAAGCACTCAGGAGGCAAAATCTTGGTCGAATTTGTGCGTTAACGTCCACATTTATTTCCCAGGCCTGACCTCTTCGATGCAGGCCATGTCTCTGTCCATTACGCCCGCTCAGTCCGCCGCCTGGCGCAAACAGATCTTTGAACAGCTCGGTGAGAGGTCCAAGAGGGAGCTGGAGAACTTCAAGCACTACGAGCAGGCCATCGAACAGGTCCACGACCAGTAACTTAATCAAGAGTTTTATATAAAATTCTAAACATATAAATGATGTCTGACTTTGCTTTACCTACCCTCTTGCCCCTCGCGCAGTCTGTTTGGGTAAAGAAAGGCAGCATGCAGTGGTGGAGAGATTGGAAGCCTCACAAGTGGGTGGATGTGACGTTTGCGCTGGAGCAGTTTTCAGGAGCTGACGGCTACAAGGACGGCATCCTGTTCATATATTACACTGTCAACGAGGAGAAAAAGGTGATTCTCACACAGATCTGGGATAAACACTGATCACCAGATGAGCAGCTCCCCCTAGTGGCAAACCATTGCATTGTTCATGATTGTGCTGAGGTTAAGCGCATGGGTTTAGTACAGGATTTGTACAGGACTCAGACGCAACCATCTTATGAAATAGCTCAGGTTGCTGAGTTAAACCACAACCGCAGCCTTTTTTATGTAAGTACTTACATTGCGGCATAGTTAACAACGCTACGATTAGTTAGAGAGCTCATGATTCAGCAGGATACAGACTGAAATGTATGTGCAATACTTAAGTTGATTTAGTGTGTTTAATCCTAGCAGGAGCAACGTGTGGTAAATGTAACTACGATTTAACAAATATTCAGTAAAATCATCCCAACATTTAGTCCAATTCCGTTTGTATATAATCCTGGGCACATCACACAGCTTTAATGTCTTTTAATTGATTCTCACGTCGGTTGAAATCCAGACAACTGAATCTGAATCTCTCCTTCAGTACCTGCACGCATTCATTAACGAAATCACCATCCTGGTGCCGGTGCTGAACGACTCCAAGCACACGTTTGCCATCTACACGGCCGACAGGACCAAGCAGAGGTGGCCCATCCGCCTGGCCGCTGCCACTGAGCTCGAGATGCACGACTGGGTACAAATTAATCTATTATATCTGATGTGAGCCAATTGAAACAGCATCCTGTACTTTTACACGTCCTTTGTGGCAGTTTCTGAGGATCTGGGTGGGACCTGGGTCCGAGCTAAGGGGTCCTGTGGTGGACCGGGCTCCCCCGGCATGCTATGCTTGGTTAAGCGTAGTCATATGCCTTATACTGGCATAGCTCTATTCTGTTGCACCTGTCCCACCTAATAATTGTGTTCCTCTCAGCTGGCTTTGCTCAGCGTGTCCTGCTGCGACTCAAGGGGCATCCAGGGTCCGCCTTCCAAACAGGCCATCTGGTCTATAACCTGCAAAGGAGACATATTCGTCAGCGAGCCCACGGCAAACCTGGAGGCCTCCCTCTACCCTACGCACTGCGACCAAATGTTAGTCCCGAAATTGATTCATACCGACCGGACGGATCGTTTGTTTTATTGCTCTAAAGATCGGACGCTTGTGATTGATTTGCCAGGTTCTGGCGCCAGGTTGGAGGTCACCTGCGTATCGTGGAATGCAATAGCCTGGGCGTGGTGTGGGGAATTGGGTACGACCACACAGCCTGGGTCTACACCGGAGGCTACGGGGGAGGCTTCTTTCAGGGTAAGTTCTGTTTAAGAACCACGTTAAATACTTTTGAGCTTTCCGCATTGAGGAACGCATTGAGGTTGTTTCCAGGCCTTGCCAGCAGCACCGATAACATCTACACCCAGACCGACGTGAAGAGCGTGTACATATACGAGAACCAGCGCTGGAACCCCGTGACCGGTTACACAAACAGGTCCACTTCTCCCATTTCCAAATTAGTGCTGTTTTTTTTAGCGTGTGCTCATGCTGCGTTTGCTCTGTGCGTCCTGCAGGGGGCTTCCTACGGATCGCTACATGTGGAGTGACGCGTCGGGCCTTCAGGAGTGCACCAAATCCAACACCAAACCGCCGTCTCCACACTGGACATGGGTTTGTTTCAGTGGAGTCTGTTTTAAAATGATGAAATTAGACCTTGTGAGGTAGCTCCTCTATCTGATTGGCAGGTCTCGGACTGGGCCGTGGACTACGGCGTATCCGGGGGGACTGACCGGGAGGGCTGGCAGTACGCGGCCGATTTTCCGGCGTACGTTTGCAGTAGGTTTGCGTGTAATAACGTCTAAACGTGCAGAATTTTTATTAACCGCTGCTCGTTTGTGATTTATCAGGTCATACCACGATCAGAAGACCCTGAAAGACTTCGTCCGGCGCAGACGGTGGGCCAGGAAATGCAAACTCACCACGACCGGTCCGTGGCAAGAAGTGCCCCCCATTTCTCTAAGCGACGTCACCATTCTGCCATGCGGCCCGAAGACCGCCGTGGAACAGGTGCCGCTGTGGGCCATCAGCAACAAGGGAGACGTGCTGTGCCGCCTGGGGGTCACCTCGCTCACGCCCGCTGTACGTATTAACTCGTTTTGCCAAACCTCTTGGCACATGGGACCTGTTATTTTAAAGCGATGCCAGCTTATTTGGTTATAATGCATAATAATAATAATAATAGGACCGTGGGTGCTGTCACACCATTAAGGGTGTCATACATATGTGACTGGCTATGCCCCTGACCGGGGGGTGGCATTGCTACAGTGAGCCCTGCCAGCCCCACATCACACTGCTATCTGGTACCCTGCCCAAGATAAAATTTGAAAAGAGACGAATAAATGATACACAACTTGGCATAACTGGAAGACAATTTATGGATTTTTGGGCACTCGGTTGGCACAGCGTCTAAAACACCAACCTGCTGTGGGACTCGGGTTCGAATCCTGCCAGTGCCTGTGTCTGACCCCTGGCATCCTGGAGAGGGCACACTGGAGTTTCTGCAGCCCTGAGCAGGAAAAGCGGGCATAAAACATGATAAAACAGAACAAGCAAGCAATTTTAATCAAATTTAGCCCAGTGTTTTATAGAATTAGTATTGCTCCTTTATTATTTATTGTTTTCTTTTATGATGTTGCCATTTTTGGACTTTTTTGCTGGCAGGGCCTGTGTTGGTGGCGCCCCCTGGCTGTAGGCTTGAGCCATAAAAAAACAGTAGCATTAACAGAGCAGAGGGCAGTACCGGGGTCGTATTGATTTTTTTGCCATCCTAACGTTGTCTTTAGGGAACGTCGTGGCTTCACGTTGGAACAGACCAGCCGTTTAAGTCTATCTGCATCGGCGGGGTGTACCAGGTGTGGGCCATCGCCAAAGACGGTTCGGCTTTCTACAGAGGATCGGTGTCGCCCCAAAACCCTGCAGGTGAAACAACGCAGAATGAAAGCCCTGTGCAGGAACAGCAGCCAAAAACTCAACTGTTTGGTTTATAATTTGTTTATAGGAGACTGCTGGTACCATATCCCCTCCCCAGCCAGTCAGAAGCTGAAGCAGGTGTCGGTGGGCAGGACTTCGGTTTACGCGGTGGATGAAAATGGTAATGCCAACAGCAGACCCGCTTACCGTGCCGTACAGCGTTGCTGTTTAGCTCGCTGAGTCTTTACGCCATGTGTCTGCAGGAAACCTGTGGTACCGCCAAGGCGTGACGCCCAGTTACCCGCAGGGCTCTTCGTGGGAACACATCTCTAATAACGTGCGCAAGGTTTCCGTGGGGCCTCTGGACCAGGTCTGTACGCCTAAGAGCAGTCGAGCGAAGGCGCTTTGGGATGTTTGGGATTGGAGTGGTTAAGATACTTGATCCGCAAATACCATTTCTCATTTGTGATATGGCGATATGTGATATTTAATCAAAGATTAAAATTTTGGCAGATAATCTGGGCTGTTCTGATGCCGAAGACCTTTTAGAAATTCGTTTGCAAGCTATAAACTGTAAGGGTTTTGATAGTGAGTTATGGCCTTTTCACACCGAGTCCGAGTTTTACGGATGGAAAAAAAAAAAACGCACGTGAAGTGTTGAGAGAACTCACGTCTATTAACACCGTCCTTCACAGCGATGCTGCGTAATGTGTTTATTCGGAGCCTGTTCTAATTTTCTGCGTTGTTAAAATCAGGCTGACCAATCAGAGCTCGGTCGTCGGGCAGAACAGCTCATAAGAGGTTATAGGACGAGCAACATGCTGCCTCTAATAAAAGATCTGGTGGAAAAGAACTTAAAGGTGGAGAATGATGGAGATAAAGCTGACAGTTATCCAAGTGTCTGTTCACGCTCACAAAACACTAACCATAAAAATCTTCCTGCACTAATCTTCGCTCGTGTCTTTGCTTTTTTAAGTTGTGAAAAAGACACGGTGAAATCCCCGACACAAGGAAATTAAAGAACGCAAATGCAGGGAGTTGTCGGAGGGTTAAGACAAAAAAACAGAGCGTACTGGGTGTGAAGGTAACACCACATAAAAGAATTGGACTCGGTGTGAATAGGCTGTTAAGCTCAGCGGGTTTGGAACGCCATTTTAGTCCCACGGTGACCCATGGCACAGTTCTGGCCCTGTTTTATCAGAAATACATGGAAAAATGGAACTTCTCAATTAATTGTCCTTCCAGAACCAATGAAGCTTGAATTCCGAGCTGCCATGGTATTGAAATGTATTCTGTTTACTTCCCAAACGATTTACCTGACGCTGTGTCACTCTGCTCAGGTGTGGATCATCGCTGATAAGGTGCAGGGCAGCCACAGTCTGAGCTGTGGGACGGTGTGCCGCAGGCTTGGGGTGCAGCCCCTGGAGCCCAAAGGCCAGTCGTGGGACTATGGTATTGGGGTAAGTATGTTCTACAGACCCACGTTTTTATTCCATACAGTCCAGTATAAATATTTACCCAGCATTTCGATGATTTTAGGTGTTGTATATCGTCATGTAGAGATTTTGGAATAATTAATAGCGACCCGGTTGTGACTTAACGTCTCTACTCACAGGGCGGCTGGGAGCACATTAGCGTGAGAGGGAACTGCACGGAGGCTCCTCGTATCCGAATGCCGTCCTTAACCGGCAGCGACGGCGCCGCTGCACGACGTGGATCGCAGCAAGCAGAACTGAACGGTTGTTAGCCAAACCCCATCATTAATTTAGAGCCACGTAGATGGAAGACCGACCCCTGGCCGTTACATTTTCCTCGGTCCAGTCCGGACCCAGCATCACCTCTCCCTTCGCTTAGAATCATGCCGATGTTTAAACGTTCCGTGAATTTTATTGGTTTTGCGTCGTAGCTTTTATAGGAAGTTTTTATTTAGAAGTTTGTATGTATTTATTGGTCAGTGGTCGTGTGAGTTTGCTCATCGTCGTTTTATTTATTGGATTTCAGTAGCGAGGAGTACAGACAGCGACAGGCCTGTGACGCAAGGATAACGAAAATCCCAAACACACAACGGCATCACACATTGACAGCAGACCCCATATTTTAAAAAATGATTAGCAATAGATCAATCAAAAGACACACAGATTTACAAACAGAATCAATTTTCAGGCCAAACGCCGTCCTGTAGTATCGCTCTTTTTCGGTGAGGGAGGGGAGGCCGGTCAGTGGATTGTTCCTCCACACCACACCCCTAAACAGCCCAAGACTGGACTGGCGTCTACCCTGTGCTGTTCATCATTATTAATCTATAGTAAGTAACAGTAGATGATCAGTGAGGAATCCCCATTTTGTTTATCTGTCATCAAATGGCACCAAAAAAAATTGCAGGACGTCACAGGCTGCAGACGTGCGCTAAAACTTTTGCATGAGTAAATATATTAAAAGGTGCAAAACCTGCCCTTAGACAACCATAGGGACATTTTCTCAGGAATCCCAAAGCGTTTAAGACTTCTGTAGGAAGAGGCGCACAAATACACACACCAGCCACTTTATTAGGTACGCCTGTTCAGCTCCTCAAACATCTAATCAGCCAATCACAAGGCAGCAACTCGATGTGTTTAGTTATGTAGGCATGACCTCTAGGGTTTAAGAATGGTCCAGAAAAGGGGCAGAGGAGAATGACCAGACTGGACATCCAACTCTGGCCCTAGAAAGAAAGGCAAAAGTAACTCAAAATAACCACTCCGGTACAAGCCAGGTATACCTAATGAAGTGGCCGGCCAGTGTAAATGTTAGAGGATTTTTATTTTTTACATCAGAAGATCGTTTAATGCCAGTGTACGGTAATTATAGAGACTTTTTACCTGTGAAAAGTGACACATTATGTAAAGCATGTGACCTTAGGGCATTATGAACATAAATTAATAAACTTCATCATTTATCATTAAATATATATTATATATAGACAAACAAACAAGAGAATCAACTCAAAGTCTATAAATAGGGTTCGGAAAGCTTCGCACCGTGTTTCTGTCGATGTTCTGGAGTTAAACAGAAAGGTATTCCAGGATTTTAATGTCATCATTCAGGGAATTTAAGAAAAGAAACCAGGAGGAGGCCAAAGGTCTGTCTGGGATTAGTATTTGGTATGTTCTCCTTCTGCTGTAAAGACAGCGTACGCTCGAGCCGCATGAACGTCAGAAGGTTGCGTAACGTGACGTTATCCAGGACGATTTCACAATGTTCCAAAGAGCTGGCATTATCATTGATGTTAAGGTGGTCTCTGAGTGCCCCCATAAACTGTTACTAGAGTTTATGACAGGGGATTGTATTTACACTAGTCATCGCAGACTTTTGGCCTCCACACATTGAAACCAGATCGGTTTCTACACTGATTGTCTTGAGGAAGCTGGTCTTTGTAGTTCTACAACCACAGACTTATAATCCAAATGTTCTACACCGGTCAGGACCCCGACAGGACCAGGGCAGAGCAGGTACTGTTTGGGTGGTGGATCATTTTTAGTGCAGTGACCCTGTGCTGCTATGAGAGGCTCAGATAGCAGTGCCGCTGGAGTTTCTAAACACCTCGGTGTCCTGTGAGTGCTAGATGAGCTACCATGTCTGACTTTACATCTACAAGGTAGGCGTGTCTAAGAGTGGCACTGAGTGGAGCCAGTGTTTAAAAGCTCCAGCAGCACTGCTGTAACTGAGCCAGTCACACCAGCACAATGCTCGCACATCAAGCATCATCCTCCAGTGCTGGTCCTGACCATTGAATAACAAGATGAAAGGGGGTCTAAAGCTTGCAGAGCAACAAATGGACTACAGTTTCAGTTTCTACGATTCTAGAACTACAAAGACCAGCTGATAAAATGGACAAGGAGCTAGAGCGGATCGATTTGTAGACAAGAGGGCACGACAGAACTAAGTGATAAGCACATTTAAAATTTAAACACTGTATAACGTTCATGTATGCATGACCCGTCCCCCTCAATAAATGTGACTCCACACGGCCATGTTGTTGCGGTTTCGTTCCTTCCTGAACCCTCTCGGCCGAGCTTCTCCTCCGGCGTTGGTCCGTCCCTGAATCTCAGAGTTCCTCAGAGTTTTTTCTCATTCAGTCGGTGGACTGAGACGTCGCAGGGGTCCGAGTCGGTGCTAGCTGCTTTGGCTGATGCTGTGGATGTGGGTCAGGTACTTGGCCAGGTCCTCGTGCCCTTTGTCCTCCAAATGTTGCTGCGTATCCACGTGGGGCAGACAGGCACCGGACATGCCCAGGATGATGGTGGTCAAGGACTTGATGTAGTTCTTGGCTAGCGTGAGAGTCTCGATCTTGGACAGCTTTTTATCCATGCGGACGTGCGGGATGCTCTCGCGCAGGGCCTGGAAGGCGTTGTTCAGTTTGTGCATCCTCTGCCTCTCCCTCTCATTGCTCTCCAGCCTGCGGACGTTCCGCTCTTTCGCGCTGCCCTGTTGGCTCCGGCCTCGCCGCCGCCGCCCTCCCGTCCGCCTCCTGGTGCGGCCCTCCGTACCCGCGGCCCTCCACGTCGCCCCCAGCGGTAGAGAAGCCTCGGAGCCTTCCTGCTCGCTCGAGCCGGGCTCTACGTCCAGCTGGAGGTCGGCATGCTCCTGCTCGGCCCAAGAGTGCCGACTCCTCTTTGTGCCTTTCCCTTTGGACTTCATGCTAGTGTTCCCAAACCACAGGGCAGGCCCTGATGTGACTCCCAAAAGCTGACAGGAGAAACGTTACTCGATCAGAAAAGTGCGAGGCTTAACAAAACACAAACAGCGAACTCGGGCAACTTTAGTATTGTTTTTTTTTTTTTACAACAGCGTTTCAAATACACTGATAAATATTATGTTGGACAGGCTGGCGTGGTGCTAATCAGATGGTCATGAGATCAAATCCCGAGTTCAGGGCATATTTACTGTACCCCTGCGCTCTCCCAAGAGAGGAACCAGAACCCACACAACCCTGACCACGAAAAATGGGTTAAAACATGAAAGGGAAAAAAGGGATGTGTTTGACCAACTGATGATCATAAAGTTACCACAATTACAAAGTGACCTCCACCTCTGACCCGGGTTTGAGCTCCAGCAGTGCCTTACAACGGGGTTGGGCACAACTGACCCCGTCTTAGACCGGGCAGACCTTGGGGTGGTCATCTTTGATGATGTTATGAAATGTCACTTTCGTTACAATTATATTTAAGGTTTTAATGTTGTGTCTATTTAGGAGTTAAGAAAATCCCAAATAAATAGAGGACTGTAATAGGATTTTTTTTATATTAAAAATAAATCATATGCATGAAGTGTTTGATAGAAATTGAGAATAATAATTTTGACCGTTTATTTAAGTGCAAATACTGTGTATTGAAAGGGCAACCTGTCATGGGAGAAGCAATTCATGAACATAATAAGCTAATTTGCGGCTAATATATTATATATTACATTCATATCTAACATGTTTTAGTTTACTTTTTGCATGTTCAAGAGCTAACAGACCGAATAATTCAAGACTTTACCTATACAGGACTCAACGGTTTCACCTAATTTCCCTAAACATAATTCAAGAAAATTATGTAAAATGCTGAAATATGACAAATAGCAAACATTTTCATATTTTGTAAAAGAGCTCCAAGTGTGCATGCAGAAAAATATAGAAAGATATATAAAGATTTGTACTAAGTCGAGTTTGTACCTCAGGCAGCATAATACTAGGAAACGTCAACGTGACACGCGCACAGCGCACGGTAAATAAATAAATCGCTTTTAAGTCGAGTGAACACAGCAAAGTGATGACTTACCGTGAAACTGAATCGCACAAAACTGGTGTTAAAGTCAAAACAGGACGAAGTTAAAAGAAGAGCAATCCTCAAAACCTCACTAACGTTTCTCACACAGCCGCTCAACGACACCAACCGCCCTCACCAAAATGAACCGGTAGCGGCCACGCGCGCTACCTGTTGCTGCTGCCTTTTGTCCACGTAGCATTCGCTTCCACCAATAGGAGGCTAGATCTGAGGTAGCGTTCGAAGGCACACTTAACATAACTAAATAGTGTTTAAAAAATGGCGAGAAACTGTTGGCTCTCGTAGTGTTACTTTAACTCACTGTTTAGTGAGAGAAAAGGCTATATGGAACGCGACCTAGTTGTTCCACAGGGAGGTGACGGGAGCGTGCACGGGGTGGGCGCGCGATTAAACGGTTGTCGTCTCAAAGTTTGTGGTGCTTGTCGAATAAATAAAATATGTGAATTTGACAGGGGTATTCGCTAATTTGTTATTTTATTTTAGTAGAAATACGAATATACTACTTCACTACTAAGTATTATGCTCGCTTCTACCCAAAAAGCGCACATAGAGGTGTGGTAGTTGTGGGAAATGCCCGTTACATTTACAGCATTTAACAGACGCCCTCCCTTATCCAGAGCGACTTACAGAATTAAATCAGTTTGCTTGATCTTCCATTCGCTGTTGTGTTGGTTTGTTATCACCTATATTTAGTCCATTTTATTGACTTACCATACCTTCTAATATTTCAACCTCTACCTAATCCTTCAGAAGGAAGGGACAAACATCGGGTAAACCTTCTTGTGGTGTGTTGGTTGACTGCTCCCATTCCTCACCGATACTGAATATGCTTTCTTATGTTATTATTTGCCTACCTTTCTGCTACATCATCTCTTTGGGTAAACGTTTCAGATGTGGATGTCACAAGCATGTCCTCCACCTACAGTAACATCTTGGCAGTAGCCTAAAGGACCTAAGGTGCTTCCTTTCCTTAATTTGTGCATAGTAATTGTATACCTACAAACTGATAAAAATGACCATTTAATATAAAGTACCATGTAAATGTTTATAGTGGTTAGTGTGAGCTACTGGCCTAGCACCGGATATCAACGTTATGCATTATATTTAGCCTACATTTTGGTGTTTCAATGCTTTTCCACACCGTTCGCCTCTGAAACAAGTAAAACTGGAAATAAAGGTGACACCCTGTTAATAAACTTTAACCACTGATTAAACATTAAGTAGATCAAACATAGACTAGTTTGTTTTGGGTTGTTTAGGAGGTTACGAGTGTCACCTACACAATTAACGAGCACGTAAACACAGTACACAGCCATTACCTCTCTGAGCTGAACATCTGAGACGAGGGTAACAGATTAAATGCTGAAAGGCAGATCCTCGTGTCAATTGACAGAGGCTGTGTGGTTGTGTATCTGTGTGTGTTAAACAGGTGTGTCTAATCTGGTAAACCATACAGCAGATTCCCCACAGTGGGGGTGCAAGTAAAAATTTTAGTTTTTTTTTTCAATATTCTCCACTTTTCTTCTGGACAGATCTCTCCTGGGGTCTCAGTTGGGCACCATGTGGAATTGGGGCTCATGAAGGCATCAGCAATGCCTTTGGTGCACTTATTGGATCATAGATCTCAGATTGAGGAGTAGCAGCTATTAAATGTCTTGAAAAATAGGACCTGCACATGTGATGTGACTCTGTGGTTATCTGCAGGACTGTTGACCAAACTGCTGTTGTTGGGTCCTTGAGCAACTCTAGACTGATTGAATTGGATCCTCTCTTGCTTGTAAGCCCCATTTTATAAGATGATTAAGATTTTGGATTGTTAACTAGTAGACCCTTGAGCACAGCCCTTAGAACTTGTATTGGATATTGGTGTCTTTTAAACGCTGGTAAAAGCTTATGTCTAATTTGGAACATCTCTATCAATAAGGAATGATCATTCCTGTTTGCTTATTCCTAATCAGGTGTAACATGAGGCGTAGCTTGGTACTGGTTTCAAGGATGTTTTTGGGAAATAAGTGCAGCACACACCTGTTGTGCTCTCAGGATCTATCAGTCCAGCACCACCCCCTACCCGTATATACACAGATGTCCTTGGTGTTTGGACATCAAAATTGGTGCCAAATGCTCCCCAGTCATTAGCCTGCTCTGTTTTAATCTCGCCTGGACTGGCTGCTAAAGCTGTGGAAACATATCTTATGCAAGAGCAAGGTTTATTAAGGGTGGCGCTGCTACTGATACAGCCCTCTGGCAGTGCCTCCAGAGTAACATCCATCAAAGGGTAATGCATTAAGCGAATACATACAAAACACAGATACACACACACACACACACACACACACACACACACACACATACACACATCTGCGACACTTCGTTCTAGAGGTTCCTATTTGCATAGCACACTTTCTGGAGTTTGCAGTGTGTGAAAAGAGAATAGCTGATGATTTGCATTCAGTGTTTGCGGGAGTTATGTTCCAAGTGCCGCTCATGATCTCTAGGTAAACAAGTTAGTCACTTGCAAAATGTTTGTGTTACTTACTAGTGTCTGTGATAACACCAATGCAGTGTCTGTCTCTGAATATCATCATAAATCATGAAGAAAAACAGGGATCCATTCATTTAATGAGAAACGTTACGTTTAGCATTCTCGGTTCAGTTCAGGAACAAAAACACACAGCTGGCTCGCTTCAAGGACGTGCTTAAAAATAGCATGAAAAATACTGGGCCTTCTTGCAACTGTGCAACCTCACACCTGTATTTTTCACTTACACAAAAAAGGAATAAAAGAAGTGCACAAAACAACTGGCTCTGCTCAAATCAGCAGTTATTTACTATACTGTAGAGATTAATATTTACAATAAATTAAAGCAAAACAGAAAATAAAGAACATACTTTTTTTTTTAATGGACCGTGAATTAAGGAATGTTTTTTTTGTTGTGTTATTTTTTTCTCATTTTAACCAGGTTTTACCTTTTGATCACCAGGCATCACTCAGGTCTTGGAAGGGGTTGCTGTTGGAGTGCTAGTGATGCTCCACCATCCTGCCTCCCCTCCCTCATGTGTCACACAGCCAATTATCTGTACATGACCTACACTGCCCAAGCACCTAATTAAAGCATAATATTTAAATATTGGACTATAAATTAAAAGCCCTTTATAGGTGAACATGGACTGTACTCAGAATTGAGCATATTATATATAAAATCTGAACGTGAACTAATATATATTCTAAACACAATTGGACTTTCTATTAAAACATATTATAAACAGATCTCAGCAGCTCATTCTGAAGGGCATCTGTGCCTCCCAGCCTGCACTGTAGCTGATCATTCACATCCACTGCACGGTTACAGCCGCTGATCTGAAAGCAGATAACAGATGCTCCATGGGACACGCATTGATGTCATACCACCTCTGACGCCATTACTGCCCTGCTCTGAGTGGACAAGCGGTCATGCAGGAACCAGGGCATTAAAGCCTCCCTCATGCGCCGTCATAAAAGCTGGAAGAGGGAGATAAGTCACATTTTCCATGAGCCAGAAGCTGCCCAAATGTGAGGAAAACGATAATGGCCTGTTATGTCAAGCCGGCCTAAGCTGGATCTCTGTGAAATGCAAAAGGCAAAAATTGAAAGTGAGCCTTTCTTTTTTAATAGATCTAGAGAATATTTGGAGCTGAAAGTAAACGTTGTGGAAAGTGTTTCTGTGTTGCTCCTGTTTTGCAGAGCCCTGGAGAAGCCACAGGACTGTTTTTAGTCTAAAAACATTTTGTAATTTATATATTCATAATTCAGACAGTACTTGAGGGAAACGTTATGTAGGCAAGGGTGCAAATAATGCATTTTCCACTTACTTGTGTATTTAGAGAAAAAGAAGCACTGCACAACAAAATCCCATCCCAACCATAAAGCATGGTGAGGGACAACCACGGAAAGAAAGTCTTTATCGCCTGGATCTGCATTATATATCAGTATAGGATTTGGCCTATAGACCAGAAGGTCCAGGGTTCAAATCTCAGCTGTGCTACCACTGTTGTGTCCTTGATTAAGGGTCCTTAACCTTTGGATTATAAGATTTTATAGGTTGTAAGTCACCCTAGGTAAGTCCTGCTAACTGTAAATGTAGTTGAAACCTGATAAATACTTTTAACGTACTATCTGCTATTTCTCTGGCTCAAGTTGGTGTTGGCTCAACACCACTCGAGGCATGCTTGAGAAAACCCTTACATTTGGTTCATCTAAGATTGTTAGTGTCCTGTTCTGGATTTCGAGAGAAAATATTCTCATCTTTTGACTACCTGGCTGAAATACTCTGATGCTTATTGATGGTGGTTGACGTAAACCAAAAACAAGTTTCGAGCTCTCCAGTTACAGTCTGACCTCGACGTTGTATAATCAACCCTCTACTTCCGTTAAGCACCGAGGATTATCTTGAGTAACATTCAAAGCCAGGTAAGGTCCAGATATTTGCCGTTAAGCCTATTTTCATCCGGATGGAAGAACACTCAGGCGATCATTAGAGAACATATCTAGTATTTTCTCCTGCCCTCTCGGAGCAGAGCTTGAATAAATATTGGTGCCAAGCATCAGCGACTACGCAAAAGGAAACATTTTCCCCTGCCGTGGTCTCCTGGCAACCCTGAAATGGGTGACTCAGACAGGGATGGAGCGAGATGACTCAATCGGTGCTGTGACGAAGTCAAAGAAGCAACACGTAGACACAAATACACATTGAACAAAAAAACTCGGGAGTCATTAAGGTCTTTCTCAGCAGGCCAGGATCATCTTAGGCCTGCTCTTAAAGGACGTGGTGCACCCGAAGGCCGCTCAGACACACACCCCGGCGTGATTGGAGAGGCCCTGTCAGGGGAGAGTCGGGTTTAATCTCCAGCTTTTTCATCATGTGGATTAACATCTCTTTGTCTAACAGGTGTCTCCAGTTTCCACCCACTCTCTCCCCACGCCCTGTAATCACACAAACCGAGAAGCTGTAAGGAGTTATCCAAACAACAGGTCTGATGATGTTCCAGCCACAGACAGACTGTAAGAGTATTGCAATTGTACTAATTATAGCCAAACAAAATAAATTGTGACTCACTCATCGATATCCTGCTGTAGCAGGGAAGCACGACTCCAGTCCTGCAGGGACAAACCCGGTGAAAACAACCAGGCCTGCAACCACATCCTGCACCAGCGTTACCCACGTGGGTCAATCACAGATTTAATAATGTGATTAATTTTATTGCGGTTGGCAACAGATGGACCAGTTGACCCACATGCCCTCGCCATTGGCATAACCAAGTCATGTTTTGCTTAGTAACTTTGAGCAGAGAAAACACCAAACTCTGCCCTGCAGGACTGGCATTTGTGGAAGGTAAAGAATTCTCAAATAGTAAAGGCATAAAGTATTGATACTAAGTGACTAAACTGGGTTGTGCCAAGCTGCCTTGAACAAGGCCACTGAACTACATAGATACCTAACAAGAGGCTTGTGCTGAACTCTCCTGTCCTCTAGCGGTTTTTAATGGAAGTACACTTGCTTCCATGGGACAGCATGGAAAGCAGCATCAGGACAAATCCGAAATTTTGATGGGATTGCAGATGTTTTTTTCTGTCATTGCTGTTGGATTGTGACGCTTCTCTGGCAACAAAATCACTGATGCTGGAGTTTTCCTTATTACACTCGTCAGCACCAGGATATTGTTTCCAGTGGATGTCGCAAAAGGATTATTGAGATCGTGTTCCCTCCGATGGTTTCACACGGGCAAACCCTGATGAAGATGATTGGGCAGGCTTTTCCACCGGAATTACAGCTGGTTGGACGTGTTAGCCCTAAAAGGAAGAGTTAACAGCAGAATTTGATTAACAGAAATACAGTTTATTACTAGTTTCACCTCCACAGTGCTTAACAGGCAAGATGTTTGTTCTCTTTGTTTCTCTGGACCATAGTCATTTAAAAATGACGTTTTAATTTTGTCTGCATCTAGGTTTGTTCCTGCTACATCTTGATATTTTCATCACTGTTGTGTTATGCCTTACTGTAGTAACCAGGGGGGTCACAGATACACACATGTCCAGTAATAGCTTAACAGTAAGTGTGGTATTTATTTAAGAAAGTGACATTTGTTGTTTGCGATTGGGCTCCTTGTACTTACAAGGATTTCCTTTTCAGACATGGCTTCACAAGATCATGTGAGGCGGCGAAGAGGAGGTGGGCAAAATGAGGATAGTTGACTATTTTAATTGTTTCGTCTGCCCTCGGCACAACAAAATGCAGTCGAGAGAAGTGTGCGAGAACCCCGCCGCTGTATCTTTTTACACAGGGAGAGCAGAATCATCATATCCCTCCAACAGTTGACACCGAACAATCCGTGAGAGCTGTGTAATTGGATGCTATTGGGCGTATTCTGAGCGTGCAAAATAGAGCCGGCAGCGCTGTAAGCACCGCGAGACACTACCTCAATCGCCCTGCTCGGCTGCTGCCCGATACCTTCTGAGGTCACCTTTTTTGGAAACGTCGAGCGGGTGCACTACACTGCAGAACCGTACAGGTGGTGTGAAGTGCCTGGGAATCTATGTATGAAAAGGTACTG
This sequence comes from Ancistrus triradiatus, assembly GCA_025084515.1. Classification (NCBI taxonomy): domain Eukaryota; kingdom Metazoa; phylum Chordata; class Actinopteri; order Siluriformes; family Loricariidae; genus Ancistrus; species Ancistrus triradiatus. The sequence goes on from JAJAGP010002983.1 coordinate 71,266, forward strand.
GCACTACGCATCAGACCGAGCCTGATCTCAGACTGAGCACCAAATCTAAACTATTTACGAACATTCAAGCTACAGCTGCCACGCAGGCTTAGGAGCAGGAAAGAAGATCAGGCTGAGCTGGCACTAGCTCTGGCACTCTGCCTCTGAACAGTCTAAATAAGGGGGGTGGCTGCCCTGAGAAAGTATCAGGCGATGTGCCCGCCACTATATACGTTCCTGCTTTTTCTGGAGGCCCCACGTGCCTGGGTGCTTACTCTAGCCAGATGATTTTGAGTCGTCAAATCAGTGTGAACACATAAAACATGATGGCAGATCTCATTCTCGTTTTGGACTCTGTATTGTCAAGCTACACATCATATTGGCAACCATGCCAACTGAACCTGGTACGTCAGTCACGGCTGCCAGTGGTTCACCTCTCTAACGAGTAGGGACATCAGTCCATCGGAAGACTGGAAGAGAGAAAGATATCATGAAGACCATCCTGAGGAGAAAGAAGAAATATATATGGACGAGGAAACAATTAAAGAAAGAAGCAAGAAGCAAACAAATAAAAAGCTCTGTGCTTCTCAAATGTATTGTTTTTTAAACACGGGGGTCGTTTTAAGTGATATGTTCTCACCACACAGCTCTAACAATCCAAGTCTAGACCTTGAGAGGCTCAAATGGGGAACTCATGGTACAGGGTTCAAGCTCAATATAAGGACAATCAAACAGAGATGTGCCCAGTAAGTTTTTAAATGGATGCACCTTTTAATGGCGTCTTAATAAATCAGGAATTCGGTGACATTGAGTTAGCAATCTCTAATCTGACTTTTGAGCATCGCGTGGATGCACTTTTTTTCCCAAACTTTGTGGTTTTAATGTGAACAGCACTTTTATGAAAATGTTTTTCTTGTTTTATTGAATCTGTTCTTATGTTTTCATTCATCTGTTGGTAAAGCTCGCTTTCACTGCCTGAACTGAATGGCCTTTCTTACCTACATAAGGTCAGGACTCTGAATAAGGCCCAGACCCGAGTCAAGCATTGTTTGGGGTCCTGTGTGGAATTTGTCAGGATTCAGAACTAGTAGATTTAAGAAATCATTTGTCCCAGTAGCTACTGGCTTTATAAGTAATTCAGTGTGATTTTTTTATGATTGCTCAATGACATTTACTGGATCTATTTTTATTTATACTGCTTCGATAATGTGAATGTACAGTTTTTGTTAGTGTTGATGTCTAGTCAAATCTTATTTTTTGTGTTGTAAGGTTGTTATTTACTTTTATACCTCTGGCTGCACAACAAAATGCCTCTCGGCGTTATAAAGACTAAGAAGTTCGTCCTGCTGGATTGGTAACAAGAATCAAAGCATCCTGTTGTGAAGAACCGTGCTTGACTGTGCGCCAAACACACTCTCTCAAACACTCCATACCCTGTCGAAAACACCGTGACTATCACTCATCCAGAGGTTCGACCCGAGCTGAATGACTGGAAGCAGGAAGGACTCGGATCTGGCAGGCGGTGCTGGTATCTGCCTCGTTGTCTGTGACCCCAGGGAAGCTGGGCAGCTGCGAGGAATCTAACGTGTTTCCTCCTCTCTGCTGTGTTTACGGAAGGGATGAGTTAACGCGGTCATAAAGCCGTTCGTCTCACTCACACAGAGCCAAACGGGAGCAACACAAAGCTCATGCATCACAAACGAGACAAGAAAGGTGGATAAGTTGAAATAAAACGTTTAAAAAAGGTGGCCAGAATCAAGTGTCCTGAAGATGCCAGGGAAACCCTAACTGGCAACCCCACAAGCAGTCTGCTCCAGTTGCACTGGCCATAATTCGTTCCAAAACACACTGACCCACTGCTGGCGACGTCTACAGGCTCGTTAGCGTGGCTTCAGTCACGATTCCAATTAGCTAAAGGCCTGGGCGAATGAAAACAAAAAATAAACCAACAATAACAGGACCAGTTGCTGCTCGTATACGATAAGTTCTTAGGGGAGGACAGATTATCAGTAAGTGATTAAATGGTCATTATTGCACTCTCATGTTGCAAGATGTGACTCAAACAAAGACGTTTTCTATCAGCGATATTTTCCTGTCGCATTTTACAACCAGATCTGTCGACACCCTTCCCACTAAATCAAGCCCCCCTCTGAGAGTCAGCGGGTTTCCTGAGCTAGATCGAAGTTTTGAGGGTTGAATTAACATCCTTTATAAAGTCGCCTAGAACATGTATGATATTCAGAACGTTCTTCCATGCCCACACGTTCGCCCATGTACAGGGAAAAGTCGTTCTTTAGATGCCAACACGGGGCAAGAACAAGAGAAGCTGGCCATGCTGCAGAAAAACGATATCTGATCACGGTCTGAGTTGGCACACTTGGATAGTGTGAACAACTGGAAGACGTTATGCAATAGTCTCAGCCCTGTGCCACCACATAAGTCCAAGCTTGGCAAGGCTGGCGCTGGAACCGTCAGCAGTTTCTGTGCTCCCACGTTTGAGACCTGCATTGTCCAGACAAAAAGGTGCAAGGCGGGCAGAAGGGGCATCCGAACGGTTCCAGAAAAACAGATTTACGACCGGTGTCGTGTCTCAGGTGTCTCGAGAACTCGGATCCGCACACAAATGCACGAGGGTGCGCACATACAGTGACGGGGGTCCTCATCTTGGCTAAACTCGAGAGTCCCTCTGGCATTCGTCCACCACAGCTGGTTAGCTGGAAATAGCCGTAACTGTAACTGAGCCCAGCAGAGCCGAGAGAGACATGGCACATTGGGCACAGCTTTTTATTTAACGAGGTTTGTCCCATAAACACTAAACCACGGCTTCTGTGATCTAAAAAGTCAACAGTAGGTAAAAAAGCGCTTACAGTCCAGTCGAGTTATGAGAGCAGCCTGGGTGGGATATTCAGAGCCATGAACATTTGCATTACAGAGGTAAAAACAGGATGCTCCAGATGTGTAAGGAACAGTCACACAAACACATATGATCACTTGGCAATGAATTTTAGTTATGGCTTTAAATATTACAATAGTTGATCAATAAACATCGGTATCAGCATCCTGCGCAAAGGTTTGTATTTCTTGCAAAGACTCCCTCTCTCTAAGATCTCAAAACCTGGTTCGTTTAACAGAAATACAAACTTAAATATGTCATATTTCATTTGTTATTTAGAGCAGAAGCAAAACAGAACTTACACATGACTGTATCTCTCCTTAAAAGTTCTTATTTTCTAAAAATTTTCTAAAGTTCTTAAGTTATTAACCTAAATAAAACACATAACGATTTACAGTCACTCACCATCGCCGCAGAAGTTCAGAAAACTAAACAAATGAAGCAGACAACAAAGAGCTAAACCAACAGGAGATGAGCTCAGAGTGTGACAGAGAACATGGACTCCGGCCTCACCAATCGCCGTCACGCAGGAAACCTGGCCTTCCTGCAAACAACCAAATGTGAATGGAGAGGGACAAGGCCACGGGGGCAGGTAGCAGGCCGGGAGGATGTTTTTGTCATGGCTGTGGCCCCTGACTGGCAGCACACACCAGCATACAAACATCCATCCTGAGGAAAAGGGGCCTGAGGAGGAAACGGAGCTCACGTCACAGCGCCACGCAGGAGAACCTGCAAACTCTCACGCACACTCTGCATGTTTCGGGATTATACGTACAGTGTAAAACTTGGCTCGGCCTCCCATCGCTCCCTGTCTAATAACACCGTTTTGGTGGACAGAAAGGCTGCGTGGGACTAAACAATAACAGGATGTTTACAAACGCGTACATGAATGAACCACACACAAGGAAGCATAAAGATAAAGATAACGATGATGCAGGAAAGTAAAACACAGAGCACATCTGGATCACCCAAATATAGCCTGGTCTGAACGTGCCAACCTGCCCACTCACTGGAACTGTGGTAGACTAGCGGTTAAGGTACTGGACTCTAGACCAGGGTTCAAATCCCACCTCTGCCTAGCTGCCACTGTTGGGTCCTTGAGCAAGACCCTTAACCCACAATTGCTTGGATTGTAAGACTGCATCAATTGTAAGTCGCTCTGGATAAGGGCGTCTGCCAAATGCTGTAAATGTAAATGTAAATGTAAAGTCAACAAAGAAATCCACAAGTCTTGCACAGAGCCCTGACCTCCTGAGATGAACTGGAATACCAACAGCGAGCCACATTGTCATCCAACATCAGTCCAAAGCCTTGAAGGAACAGTGGCTTCAAGGAATCACACTTAGAAACTCTCATGTTTTTTGACGTCATTTCTGGGCGTCCACAAACTTCTGACTTTATAGTGCACATCTTAAGCATCTTACTCTACTTTAGGTTCTCTCACTGGATTATCCAAAAGAGTATTAACTAATAATCAAGATCAAGACATAACTGCAAGATAAACGTGTTGTGGATGAGATGCTCTAAATGTAGGCTCTAAATCTAGATTTTGGTGAAGACCAACACACTGTTAATACTTATGGTGGTTTTAATGGTTTTTACTGAAATTAACAAGCCTCAAGGACAGCATGAGCCAGATTACACTGCTATCAGATGCTGCTTTTAACTCTACCACAGTGTTATAAAGGTGTGGAAAGGATTCGATCACCATTTACAGCCCATCGTTTGCAAATCGGCAGCTGGCAGTGACTCAGACATGGTTTGCTTGTCTGACAAAGTGACACGAAGTGTAGAAACAAAAGCAAAGGCAAACATGGCAAGAGGAACTGAATGTGTTTGGAGTAGCTACATGCATTTGGTTGGTATCCCAACGCAACGTATAATCCATGGTTGACGTCATTGACCTACTCAAATTATCGATTGATTCATTACTCTATTCACCATCGCCCGATTCCCTCCCTTTATGACCAGCTATTGTGTGTCGCTCTGCCCCGTAACAAGTGGTGTAAAGGGTGCAGGTGCAGCTGACACAGAGGCGCTGGTGGTTTTTGACATACGGTAACGATCCTGAGTGCAGTCCTTCCTCTCGCCCTCATAAGGGAAACACGGAGCTTCAGGGATTCTCCTCACATTCTCAACGATGGCTTTCACGGATTTCCTTGCTTCCTCTGATATTTCTTCAGCCATCAACTCTTGTAAAGGTGAGGACCACGTTTTGTTAGTCCTTAGTGTGAGTCGTTTGAATTATTAAATGCTTGGGAAATGAAACCTCGTTGGGAAATTGTGTAACGTGGGCTTCAACGTTCGTATCTTTCCAGCGAAGGATTCCTTCAGCCCAAAGACGTTTTTCGCGACCCTGGGTTTATCCAAGAAGTCTCCATCCGAGATCGAGAAGGTCTTTAAAATGCTGGACCAGGACAAGAGTGGGTTCATCGAGCAGGATGAACTACAGTTGAGTAATTATACCATATAGTCAACGACATTGACGTTTCATCGTTTAATCCTTAATGTTCTGATGCTTTATTCTCTCTTTTTAGATTATTTCTGCAGAACTTTTCAAAGGGAGCAAGATCCCTAACTGCAGCTGAGACCAAAGCTTTCCTCATGGCTGGAGACATGGACGGTGATGGAAAGATCGGCTGGGAAGGTAAACTGGCAGGGTCATCCTTTTTCAGTTCAACCAACATTTTTCAGTTTATCTTTTACCAAAATTAACCCTTGTCTTTATGTTTTACAGAATTCTCAGCTCTGGTCAACGATTCTTGAGTCCAGCTCTGCAGGATTATGTTGAGAGATGATATTATGGAAGTTAAGAGTATTTTGTATTGTGCTTGCTTTTGGAACTTGAGAGATAATAAAGATGTTTAATCAAAATTCGTTTCTGCAGTTTGTTTACAAATCAGGCATTAAAACATTATGCTTTTTAAAGTGTGACCGGGTTCTCTCGCTGTCAGGATAGAGGAAGGATTTATTAGAATCTCTCTGACCTTGCCATAAGGCACCCGAGAGCGGCCTTGTATCAAGACACACACACACACACACACACACACACACAAACACACACACACACACACACCAGAGCCAGAAGTGATTACACAGCAATAATGAATTTCTCTCATATCTCATGCTGGAGATACATTTCAGTCCTTGAGCTGCATTCTAACCAAAGATACAAAGATGTAATTGGTTGAGTTTCAAGGGATAAACACAAACCTAACTGAGGCTATTTAAAAAAAAAAAAAAAGATTGGATATAAGATATGATTCCTGAGCTTGACTCCAAAATTACTTGGAAATATTTCAGTACATAAGATGTAGAATGAGCACTCAGGTGGAGCACGCCAGCACACAACCAACTGGGTTCAGGTCCCAGCATTGGCATGACATTGGTTGGGCATCATATACAGACACATGCACTACTCAGCCCCAGTGGTTCCCAGCTTTTGTAGAGTTTGCATGTTCTCCATGTGGATCAGGATGACCTGTTGTGGCGATCCCTAACGGGAGAAGCTGGTAGCCAAAGAAAGCAGGCCTGACTGGTTTTAATCATCTGTAAATCTGTAAGTTACAAGTGAATTAATTATTAATAACGCATCAGCAAAAGGAATCAACACTTCTGCAGATTAGCAAGGCGATGCTTCATGTGTTTCCTTGATCTGTTGTAAGATTTTTAAAATAAACATTAGGGCGTCTAAATGCATGCATGCTCAAGCTACATATAAGATGATGATGATGATAGGGTTATTGGTATTAGTCGTACTACTACACAAAAAATCTAGCTTGCACACAACCTTGGAAGAATCCCATTCGCATCACACAGCCCTCCGGACGGAGTCTTGTGTTTCACGTAAGAGCTTTCCCCCATTCGAAACCCTATAAATAGCACAATGTGACAAGTGGACACATTTTTTGAGAAACTATAGCCAGCCTAAGCCTATGGTGTCCGTTACGAAGCAAGAGCGAAGGGTATAAATGCCGGAGAAGGCGCCGTTTCCTTAAAGCCATCCTGTACATCTGTTGGAGACTGAAGCAGCAGCACGAAGGTGAGTGTGTGTGTAGCGAGGCCGCCAACCCTTACCCTACGGAATACAGATTCCTGTGGATGCAAACGGATCTACAGTGGGACTGAACTTTTAATTATGAGATGTTAGCTCAAGGATTTTGATCTGCCAAAGGATGAGCTTGGCAGACAAAGCGTCTTTTCTATGAGACTCGAGACTAACTCCGGCAACACCATAAACACTGCGTTTATTCCTTAGTGTGGATACTGGTGACCTATTGTACTGATTTTATGCACACAAACATAAAAGTGCTTGATTTTCAGATCTGAAAATGGCCTTTGCTGGAATCCTGAAGAACGAGGACATAGCCGCTGCCATCAGCGGGTGCTCCGGTAAAAATCTCTCAACAGTCAGTGAAACACTCCAGCTCTATAAATCCAAAACATCTCTTACTGATCGAATTGTCCTGTTTCCAGCTCCAGACAGCTTCAACTACAAGAGCTTCTTCGCCAAGGTCGGCCTGTCCGGAAAGTCCAGTGACGATGTTAAGAAAGCCTTCTTTGTGATCGATCAGGACAAGAGTGGCTTCATTGAGGAGGATGAGCTGAAGTAAGAATCAAATTCTGAATTTACTTTCAACAACAGTCCTCGAAAACGGCCCTCAACAACGGCCATCACTGACATCCATCTGAATCTTTACCCAGGCTCTTCCTGCAGAACTTCTCCGCCGGTGCCAGGGCTCTGACTGATGCCGAGACCAAGGCCTTCCTTTCAGCTGGAGACAGCGATGGTGACGGCAAAATCGGAGTTGAAGGTATTACGGATAAATGTTTGCAGCCTATCAAACAGGATTGACTTGTGAACAGTTTGTGGATTCGTCTAGCTAGGATCTGTTTATTGGATGATACACAATGGTTTTTGGATTCCTAGTGGTAACTGAGTACTATCCAAATTTTTATGCTCTTATATGTCTTATATCTCCTGCCAGAGAAAAGCTTGTGTCAGATCTGGGTTGCTATTACACTACTACGATATAACAAAACATAAACTACATGTACATATAGCTGTCTGAAGAGAACACATAACCTGTTTTATTAATCATTTGTTTCTGTATTGTTTTCTATTCTAGAGTTCGCTGCCCTTGTGAAGGCTTAAGCCCAGTGGACCCCATTTATTGGATCTAGCCCTCTACGTTTGTAGAACCTCAGTGCTTTATTTGATTTTTATACAAACCTGTATATTTATGACCATGCATCGCTCTTCACTGCAGGAAACGTGTCTTACCTTATGGAATATTTATTGTTTGTGTCGTTCAGGTGATTGTGTAATGCCTTTTGCACTTTTGACACTGAAATAAATTTGCATTTGGTGTATGACTGGTGCTGCTGGATTGTTTGACGCACACAACAAGATGTACACTAATAACTATTAAAGAGGCAGGTGTTTAAACTCCAGGATCCTCACAGCCATGCTTTGACTCTCCGCCATACACACACCTAGATACAGCAGGCATCACTTACCACTTCTATAATTAGTCGACTGAGTATCACTAACGCTGCGCATGTACATTACATGGACAAAAGTATTGAGACACACCTCTCAATCATTGCCACAGCAGTGTAAAATTGATTTTATAAGCCTTAGTGATAAATGGGTCATTCTAAAAGTCACCAATGGTGGTGTAAAGCACACCACCACTGGATTCTGGAGCAGTGAATGGACTGAATTGTGCCAACTGTAAAGTTTGGTGTAGTAGAGATAACGCTATGTAGTTAGTTCCAGTGAAGGAATATCTTAACGCTTCAGCATAATTAAGACATTTTAGAACAATCGTACGCTTTTAACGAGCAATTAGCTGCTCATTAACGGGCGGCCCTCGTGTAAACAGTTCCACGTTCCGCTAATGATCAACTGCCTCTCATTTTTCATGGCCGTCATAAAAAGGTCATCACTGGTATGATCTTTTCTGAGGGTGGAAATAACTGAGGTGATATTCGCAAATCTTCCAAAACGTAACACCTGCCTGCTGGATTCATGATTCATGGATTCATGATTCAAGCCAATTCATGATTCCAGGTCAGCCCTAGACAGTCCACACTCATGCTGAGGCACTTTAGAGACACCCGTTGACATAAAACATGTCTTAGGAATGTGGGAGGAAACCAGAGCACCCAGAGTAAAGTCACACAGACATCGCGAGAACATGCAAACTCCCCACAGGTGGAATCCAGACTGGGAACGGGGATCTCTGGAGCTGTGCGGCAACAACACCAACCACACCGTAATATCGCCAGAAATGTGCAAATATTTTATTTATTTATCCAACAGTAATAAATATATAATCTCATACAGACATAAAAATACATGCATAAATGAATAAATATACATAAATAGATACTGTACAAGTATACACAAATGCATTAATAAAAATAAATAAATATATACATAAACGCATGTATACACACACACACATATATATATATATATATTTATAAAAACACAAAAGTAAGTAAATAACTGAATAAAAGTACATTAATGAATGACTAATAAAAATAAAATTAAGATGCAAATCAACATATACAAATAAATAAACAAACAAATGAATAAAAGGAAGTAAATAAATACATAAATAAATAAAATGCATACATACACAAATTCATGAATATAAATAAATGCATATATATACACATAAATGCATAGAAAATAAATAAATAAATAAATAAATAAATATGTAAATGCATACATTGAAAAAAATAAACAGAAGTAAATCCAAATAAGTACATACATTCATATAGAGATCAACACATCCATTAAATAAATAACTATTTATTACATAATATGTAAAGATAAATAAACACAAACATGTATCCAAAATGTAATTGAAATTCATAGATAAACAAATAATTAAATAATTAGATAAATAAATCATTTAAAAAGTTTAAATTAAAAAGTATTAATCCAAAAAAAGACTAATTAATAGAAAGAATATAGAAATTAATACTGAATTTATAAAACAAAATAAAAACAGCACATAAAAAAAAAGACTAATTGCAAGAAAAAGCTGAAGTAATAAATGCATGCAGAAGCCTAAGGCACAAGACTGAGCTTACAGCATTTACAAAAAAACACAGCAGCACATATCACCCCACTTATTCTGTTATTATTCAAAGAGTTAAAAGAAGTTAAATCTTAAATAAAAGTAATTCTTGAGCTTCGGCTCCAGACGATCTGCAGCATGAAGTGCCCTGAGTCTGGAATGAAGTCCTGCAGCCAAACTGAGCCGTCCAGCGTTCGTTCGTATCAGCAGCATGTATTATTAGCCCTGTGCTTGGGTATTAAGCACTTTTACATATACGTACATTTTAACCATCTTCATTTATATGCTTATAAATAGAACAGCCTGACTGCTGCATAGGTTTTTCAGGCCACTGCTTCGCATGCGGTGTCCGTTACGCATGATCTTCAGGTTTCGGGTGCAGCGTCGGCCTATATAAACCTTAGCATGCCAAGCTCCTAATGACTGCAGTACAGGTCTATCAGTCTGAGAGTACACCGTCATCCCAAAACACAGCCTGAGGTGAGTGTCTGCTACCTCCACCACCCTCCAAACCACGACGGAAAGGTCTTATCTATTGGGGCTATGGAGTAACCAAAATGTGTTGATCCACTAGGCTTGGATATGATGGCATTTTAAAATACTGGGATGTAGAAGAGGGAAATAAGAGCTTATTTTCTTATAAATTAACACTTAGTATACATGCAATGATGTGTAGTTTGTTTAAATATATTAACAAACATTAGTCATCTCTCATATTTGTGTCTTCTTTTAAAGCTAAAATGGCATTCGCTGGAATCCTGAATGACGCTGATATCACCGCAGCCCTGCAGGCCTGCCAAGGTACTCCCAAAATCGTTGGATCTTATAGAGCCACGAGATGACCTGAGGTTTTGAGATACACTCATACCATGGCTTAACCATGGGGAACAAGAAGTGTTTGCTTGAAGGTCATTAAGAGTAATGTTCTCATTAAAAAATGTGCACTATGTGGTTAAACTCGGAAACAGAATAAAAAAGGGAGCCCTCGTTTTAACAAGACCATTTCTCAATTCTTCCAGCCGCTGACTCCTTCAACTACAAGGCCTTCTTCGCCAAGGTCGGCCTGAGCGGAAAGTCCAGTGACGAGGTCAAGAAGGCTTTCGGTATCATCGATCAGGACAAGAGCGGCTTCATTGAGGAGGATGAGCTGAAGTAAGAATCAAATCCAGATTTTACGTTCAATAAAAGATCCTCTCGATACGCTCTCTCACTGACATCCATCTGAAATTTTATCCAGGCTGTTCCTGCAGAATTTCTCCGCCGGTGCCAGGGCTCTGACCGACGCCGAGACCAAGGCCTTCCTCAAAGCTGGTGACAGTGATGGTGACGGCAAAATCGGAGCTGAAGGTACATATTTAGGATTGATTATATTAATATAAATCACTTCTTTATTGAAACAATGTTATTGTTAGTAAAACTGAACAGATCCTCGGTACAACCACTCAAACTTCTCTTGTTTGGAGTTTGCATGTTCTCCCCATACCTGCGTGGGTATACTCTGGGTACTCCGGTTTCCGCACACATTCCAAATGCGTGTTAGGTTAACTGGTCATTATTAGTATCATTATAACCTTTGCTTCTGTCAGGAATAACCATTGATGCTGATGTGATGTTAAATAAACAGACAAACAGATTATTGGATGACTAAGTCTAGACAACTTTAAATTTGAAATTAAACTTTAGTGCAGCATCGACAACATTGGACATGTAGGATGACCAAGAAATAATATTATTTTAACGTACAACACTCGCAATATTCATTTTGGATTAGTATAAATGTCTTAACTGTATACTCTATAAATGGCAGAGTAATTCAGGGTTAATTTCCTAACAATAAAAATCTACAAAACTTTTAAGCCCAATGCCCTCAACTCTCAGTCTCTAAATGACATAAAACTAAATGTAACAATGGTCTGATATCAGTGTTCCTCTCTACATTGTGGCAACCCATTAGATACAGAACTAAATAGCTACACAAAATGGTAGACTGACTCACTTTTCATTCTTTCTGTGTCATTTTTCAGAGTTCGCTGCCCTTGTGAAGGCTTAATCGCTTATACTCCCTGCTTTCCCCGGAGCCAATGGTATGCTTTCCTCTCAGTATGATTTCCTCTCAGATGGCAGTTACGATTTTTCCCTTAAACCGAGCTCTTAAGGCAATCAGATGCTTGCTGCTGTGACCAAAGGTCTCAACAACTCGACGCAACCTCTTGCCTGGAAGCCTCACCTCAGTCAAGCTGGTTTTTATACACGACTTCGACACGCGTCCGCTCCCAAGTTGTTCTCTGTCCAGAAGGACTGTCCATGTCACATGCTTGTTACTCATGTCCTAAGACCTGAATTCGTAGTACTGTATAATCTGTGATGCACTTTTTGGGAGAGGATGGTGAGAAGAAAATAAATGTTCTTTTTTTTCATTTGTATGCCTCTGTCTCTTCTCTGCATGTACAAATGTACATTCATTCATTTTCGCTTAATCTAATTCAGAGTTATGGTAATACAAGGTGCAAGGCCGGAAACAAACCGTAGAAAAGTCGCCAATCCGACTCAGGGCGCATACGCACAAACAACCGAGCTCTGAGGCGATTTCACTACCGCGGCACCGTGCCGTCCTACAAATGTAGAGCGTTATAAAAGGTCCTCAGTAAAAAGACTGCACTGGAAACTTTCACACATGTAGTTTAAACCTTACATTTTTTTTATAAAACCTAGACCGTACAATGCAGTCCAATCTGATTATGCAGTACCGCTGTAGTGAACACTAGAGGGTGGTGTTTCATCATACAACTTGTGCCGGCTGTTTTAGCTTAAAAGCTTAATGTTTATGATTTATTATACTTTAAAGAGGATATTTTCATAGTGGTTTGTGATTCATTCTTTAACAAATAAAAAGCTTGTCTTAAATGATATTACATGACATATACTACCTCAGGACAATCGCACTGTCCCTAATGCCCTAATGTTACTGTCCAGATTAGTCATAAAATACTGACCCTCTGAACAACAGTACACATATTTAAACCTGTCCAGGTATTTAAAGGATCATCTTTCCTCCCAAATCAATTTAAACCAGCCCTTTAAAGTTAGATAAGTCTGAGTAACAATGACAGAAAATAAATATCTAAAAAATACAGCCTGTTTGTTGCAGGTGGCTTAAGATGCTAGCCTACCAATGTGAGTCCCAGAAGATCCTTCCTGTTGGGTTGGCAAGACTGTTTGTGGGACTGTGCCTTTGTAGTTACGGTACAGACCTGTGGACCAGGGTCCAAATCCCACCTCTGCCAAGCCGCCACTGTTGGGTACTTGAGAAAGGACCTTAAGCCACAATTTCTTGGATTGTAAGATGGTATCAATTGTATTTTGCTCTGGATATGGGCATCTGCTAAATGCCGAAATGTATGAGGGAACATCCCTTGGAGCTGGAACAGTAACCCCTGCAGCAGATGGACTGGCATCCCATCCAGGGCACTCTTACATCTGCACCTATTCATTTTTGTCCCAGACTGAACACCTATGTAGTTTGATGGGAATTTTTTTTTAAATGTTTTACTGTCTGTCTGTCTCTCTCTCTGTGTGTCTCTCTCTCTCTGTGTCTCTCTCTTGCCCCTCCATCTCTCTCTGTCACTCTCTCACACTCTCGCTCTCACTCTGTGTAAGGGTTTAGACAGTGAAAGTGGTAATTCAGCACTGAGCTCGGTGCAGGTGGATGATGCGTTTCGGTCTGTTTGAGGTTAATGAGATCTGTAAGAAGATCCACCCGGTAAGAATCCGATACACCGGACAGGTAACAGTATAGTCCTACATCATCAGTGTCATCAGGCCATATATAAGTTCATCCCGAGAGGAATAACATCCAGAACAGCTGCACTTTGAGGTGACCAGAGGGGGAACTGCAGATCGGTGAGCATCTTTATAAACAGACATCAGACTGAGAGATGGACAGGAACAAGTTACTTTAACTCTAATATTTATAATAGGTTAATGTTTATTAACAGCTGTGAGAGCAGATATAAAAGCAAAGTACAGCCTAGTACAGTTTCCTCCTACTTTAGAACTCAGTTTGTTTTTTTATTATTATTGCATGAAATTAGTGTTTTATAAAATCTCAGATGGCTGAATTAGGACATCGAGTGTTAAAAGAGCTAAAGTTTTAAGACAAATTTATTAAGTTAAAGGTGCATCCAAATATAGCATTATATATGTAGAACTCACAGTTTGTTGTTTAAAAAACATCCATTGCTTTACTAAATCTCTGTTTTTCCTGAATCAAAGCATCTGATACAAACAGAAATGAGGAGATTCAAGAATTTAAGAACAAATTTAAATTGACTTCAAGGCATACTCTGTTAGAGAACAGATCTCAATACCATTTTTAATGAATAAATACCTACTTTTAATTATTAAACAGAACACAATCAAGGTTATATCAAGATAAATTTTCTTATTTCACACCCATTTTTATTATTGACTGAAACACATTCATAGTGATATTCCCTTAAACTCCTTTTACTGTGTGGAAGTGTTACAAACAAACCTGTTAACTTTAGTGTATTACAGGTGCAGAATAAACAAATACTGCACAGTCTTACCTGGAATTACAGGGCACTAAACATGGCATTGCTTTCCAGGGTATAGCTAATAGCAAATATATGGCAGTCTTCTGTAGTGTATATATATATATATATATATATATATATATATATATATATATATAAAACCATTTCTTACCTTGACTTCCAGAAGTAATCGTTACAAATATCTCATTGTTTCTCGGCAGGTTTAATATGTCACTCACTGATATCCTCTCTGCTGAAGATATCAAGAATGCCGTCAAGGACTGTGAAGGTATGCTGTTACACAAACACACAGTGACATGTGATGAGGTTGAAGAATTCAAATTGAACAATAATGTCAAATGAATTGCACTCACCGATCAGCCAAAACATTAAAACCATGAACAAACTGGTTATAATGGCGCATGTTAAGCTCTGGGGTATGTTAGACAGCAATTGTACAGTCTGTTCTGTAAGTGGACGTGCTGGATGGGAATTCTATCCTGTTTGCTCCATTTGTTAAGGGCCTTGCCCAAGGACCCAACAGTCCAGAGCAATGGAAGAAGGTGGTCTGGTCTGATGAGTCCCGTGGGCAACGTTTACTTGGAGAAGGAATAATACCACGGTACATGTGGGAAGAATGTTTTGGCTGATTAGTGTATATTCGTGTGTGTGTTTGTGGCATCACGTTGTGTTTGTGCTCTCCTTCTGGCAGCCCCAGACTCCTTTGATTACAAGAAGTTTTTCCAGCTCTGTGGCCTGACCCAGAAAAGTCCACAAGAGGTCAAGGACGTGTTTTGCATCCTAGATGACGATGGCAGCGGGTTTATCGAGGAGTCCGAGCTCAAGTAGGTTGATTATTTACACTTATGCACATCTGCAGAGCGACTTCAAACTGACAGTCTAAATAGTTGCAATCATGAGGAAAAAAGGTCAGATTTAAAATAACTAAATTGTATAGACACAGTGAACAGCTATAGGATCGTATTCTAACACAAACAGTCCTAGTAAACATGTATTCAGCTTCACAACATTACTGCTTTGAGTGGAATTTAAGGCTTTTCCTAATCTCATCCACAGTGCAATCTCTTATCCGTGCACTGTAGCAGTGTTATGTAACCCTAGATCTGGAAATCTTTGCTTTAAAGTGACTTCGGTTTCATTTTCGCATGTTCGCACTGAAACAGGAGCTTGATGCTGCAGCTGATTAGCCAGCACATTAAACAGTCAAGACGGATACAAACAATGCCTGTGATTATCACCTGAGTAATATTTCTTGCTGTGTTTGTACGAATCAGGTTCTTCCTGCAGAGGTTTGTCCCTGAGGCCCGGACTCTGACAGAGAACGAAACTAAGAGCTTCATGTCAGGAGCAGACGGGAACAGCGATGGCAAAATTGGAGTAGATGGTAATTCTTTCTGTTCTCTTCTTTTATTCAATGCAAATACTTATAAATGTAGTGAATATATAAAACGTGAAATTGCTCAATTACAGCGGCTAAAACAAACGTTGAACAGCAGCTCTGCTCAATATCATGTGGAACCATTACAACTTACAGCAAATATTTTACATTTTGGGCACCTTTCTAGACGATACTCTAGTGACGGTGATGTGGGGACACCCCTGATCTTCGTCACATGACACACAGACCCAGATCTTATTGCAAGGCAGAGCAAAAACACACTTACTTATGCACTTAAGGTCATTGAAGGATCCTGACCAGGGTGACAGGAAGACCCAAACCTAACCTCAACAGAATCGGGCTACAAATCTGTCTCTGAGACTCAGAACCCGCCCCTGGCAGATACAAAAGATCAACTCACAGAGTAAAACCTGACCTTAGGGCATCAGTGAATACAACTCCGTAACTGACCGACCTCTCTTAGCCAGAACCCGAGAGTTCTGTTAGACTCACAGTTTTGTTCCAGCTGAGATCTGGGGACTGGGATTAATCGCTGGTCTGTCTGTTTCGTCCACAGAGTTCCAGAACATGGTTCTTTCTTAAGAGGACGGCATTCGAGGCCTACGATCGCCTTCATCTGTGCCACCGATTTATACCGTCGCAAGATTTTTCAAAGACCTCCATTTGCGCATTCTCATCTTAAGGTTGAAGCAGGTCTGCGTCGGTGAACTCGCACTCACCCCAAGGACAAAAAAGAAAAACGTGTTCAGGCAAATAAAATCATCATACCTGAAAGCTGTGGTGCTCTTTCCTCTTAAAACCTGCTTTAGATTAATGCACATCATGGATTAACGGCACTGCCAAGGATTTTAATATAACCAGAGATTTCACTTTAATCCCTAATGCATTAGAGTGCACTATGAAAAGAAACACAAAAGCAATACACTCTGCAATATTACTACTATTATAAATGTTAGATTGTGGATTGTTGTAGAAATGTTAGATTGAGGGTTGTTTAAACCTTTCTCTTTAAAGACATTGCAAAGACATGGTGAATAAGACTAAAAAAATAGCGCAACTTCTTTTTTTTGTTGTTTACAATTCTTAAAACAGTCCTAAAATGTACATAACAACAAAGAGAATTACATAATTAATAGCAAGTTCAATTATTTATCACCCTGCTCCTTGTAATGATGAAGCAAGAAGCTTGAGAATAAGAAAGTTAAAATTTAAAGCTAATCAAGGAGACACAAAGGGTTGTAACGAGCCGGCGTGGATATAAGTTACAGTGAAACAGGTTTGCACTCAGGTTACTGTGGAGTCTAACAAGGACTTTTCACTTCTTTCTTCCTTCAGCGATGCTGTAAACCAAGTACGTAATTTAAGAAACAGGACAGTGATCGCAATTATTTAGATGCATTAGCTCATCCCTTGAGTGCCTCTGTTATACAATGTTATCCAAAATCCTTTTCAGCGATCAAAATTAAGCAGAAAAAAAACAGCATCACTAACTGTTAAGCACAATGGTGGTTCTGAACTAAAGGTATTCTGTAATGTGGAAGAAAATCAAAATGTAGATGCTACAAGAAACTTTTGTGGGCTTTGATTTCAGCCAAAGTGGCTACTAATACTACTAGTGACTCAGATCTTTGCATAACAGAAAATAAACATATAATAAATGTAATCCTGTGCTCGGGTGGCGCAGCAGTCTAAGACCCAACCTCATGGAAGCCTGTCATTCTGGTCTGTGTGGTTTTTGGCCTGGTCGGATGCTACACAGACACAATTGGCAGTGTGTAAGGGTGGGAAATTTGAAAGGGTATGCTCTCATCTCCTGGCTCAGCACCAGTAACCCTCCTACCGATCAACTGCCCCATGAACCTGACCAGGATAAGTACCCCTCCAGTGGCCTCCCCTCCCTCATACATGGCCAAACATGAACGTGTGACGACCTGTCTGGACTCACCAGATCCTGCTCTGGGACAGTCAGATGACACAGTGGTCTTAATTAATACCATTTAACTGGGACTTCAAAGTTAAGGTACTGGACTGTGGACCACAACCGTATAACCAGTGTTCAAATCCCATATCTGCCCAGCTGCCATAGCTAATCTTTAGCAAGACCCTTAATCACAATGACTTCGATTGTAAGACTGAATCATATTTATGTCGCTCTGGTGTGTAAATCTAAACATAAAAATGACACAAAAATATAAAAATATAGAGAATCTGCTTTAAAAACACACCACAGAATGTGCTGTGAAGAAAAGGCGAGACCGAGCGAGGTCCGTGTTATTTCATGCTAGTGTAGTGTTGGTGTGGTGCTGGTTTAACTGGTTAACTCACGGGGTCTTACTGGTAAAGCTGGCT
>JAJAGP010002984.1:0-89405 GCA_025084515.1 Ancistrus triradiatus
CACCTGCGGGTTAAGTATTACGATGTTAGCACATTACAGAAAGGCAAAGACACCAGTCAAACCTGTAAATATTTGGTCACATCCACCAGCGGCATGTAGTAAAGCGTTCAGTATCAGGTGTTTGAGCTGGATCTGTCATTAAGTGCAATTTCCGGATGATTGACCTTGTAGATTAGTGCATGGTAAATACTTTTGACAGTATGCTGAATCACTGGGTACAAACAGCATGTCAGTAGTAATAGTAGTTGGTTGTAGGTATTTAACAGATCAGCATCAGGAAGCTGGCAGCAGGAACGGTTTAGTTAGTGTTTAATCCTCCAGATGCACACAAGTTATATAACCACTTACACGTCATGAGCACAGTGTAACTCCGGCCTTAACCTACACAAACCTGACCGTACGAAGCTATTCCCCTAGCCTACCATCTGAACCATGAGAACTTTAACCCCTTCTGAATATGTGCAATGCTGCAAAACACGAGTCGCAGGATTTATCACCATACTGAGAGTTTTTAAGGGCGTACAAGGTGGTCATGGTTAAAAAAAACAAAACAGGGGGCACTGGTGGGTAGGGGGCACTGCTGCAGTGACAGGGATGATCCCTTCGACCGGCCTCCACTTATTGTAACAAGACCCATAAAAACTCATGGACAAAAAAAAGCCTCCAGGCAGAAATGTCTCCATTTCCGGGGGCTTAGCAGAAGAAATCTGTTGTCCTGCATGGACAGCCAGTCACCTTATCATCTTTAGCAACGAATCCAGGTTCCATTTGGGATCCAATCCTACCTAGTAGTGATACAAGGAACACTAACAAATCAGCAATATGTGCAGGACATCCTGCGGCCACGTGTCGCCTCTGGGGGCAGGGCTTCCATTTGGCATTTTTCAGCACAACAATGTTCGCCCCAGCACAGCAAAGCTTCCTTGGCTGCCCGGTTGCCAGATTTATCGCCAATCGAGCATTTATGGGACCAGCTATGACACCATCTTCATCAACCTACAAGATCTGCAAGCCCATAGAGCAGCAGGGGAAGCACTTGTACGCCCTCTTGTGGCAAGACCCAGTGTCTAATCAGACCACACCTTTAATTATTTACACATCATGCAGAGTTTTGCGTGCAGAGCTTAATTTTTTGTCAATGAGTACATGATGGGGTCTGTGCTGGCTTAGCAGTTAAGGTACTAGACTGGGGACCAGAGGGTCAAGGGTTCAGAACGTACTTCTGCCAAGATGTTGGCCCTTAATCCATATTTGCTTGGATTATAATACTGTATCAGTTGGAAGCTGCTCTGGATAAGCATGTCTGCAAAATGACTAAATGCAAATGGAGGACCAGTCTCCCCTCCCCTAGATGCCCGACCTGACCAGAAGGCACTCCCGGGACTCTAACCCAAGTCCCTGAGGTGATGAGTTCATTACCATTCAAGCACTGGTCGAGAGAATATATAAAAGGCGGTTGCACATTCATTTACTAGCAAACTTATAGGAAGGAGGGTTTGTTTTTGAACGCGCCCTTTTTTCAGTTCGCTTCTAGTGTGGTCAGGTCCAACTTGCTACAGTACTCAAACCGAACCGTTTCCCCCAGTTCTTCAGACACAAAACAAAAACCAGGCCGAACCAATCAAAATACTTGTCCGAACGAACACCTGATCGACTCATGACAACATTTCCACGAACACCTTAGACATGCATGTTAATGCTAGAACACAACATGGTGATTAATGACTCATGAGACTCGCGCATTATTAACTGATCTTGATCATCAAATCCTAAAGGGCACGTACGGGAGTAGCAAATGTTAGCAAAAACATTATCATCACGAGAAGGGAGTGAATAAAAGGTAGCAATGTGCTTGAAGGCTGGTAGATACCACACAGTTGATCTCACTGCTTGTGCTCTAAACGCAGGCTGAGCTGCTCAGTCTGAAGATCAGGCAGGATCTAATCTAAAGACTTAAGGAAGCAGCCGAGGTCCTGATGCATAAGGACGGGAACAGACAGTAGAGAGTCTGATAGAAGACCGACAATCATGAGAAATCCCGAAATGTTAGTAACGAGAGACGTCCTTATAAGGGTCAACAGACAGGAATCACTTCATTCCCAAGGGTTCATGATTCTCCTCCACTGATGCTTGACCAGTACGTAATTCCTACCAGGCTCTTCCATTATTTCTCTGCTGGCCCGAGGTCCATGTCGTTCCCTCTGCAAGAAGAGTCTGCCACAGGGACGACCGGATCAGACAGGAATGCCCAAACGATGCTTCTTTTTCTTAACAGGTTTGAGCCCAGCGAGTCTGCGCCCGTCCTCGTCGCCTTCCGAATCCTCCATTTCGTCATCTGCGGAGAACAGGATCTGATCACAGAACAACAGAGCGGCTGTTACGACCTCGGCCACGCCGGTCTTAATCTGATCTCGACAAAGTTACCAAACAAAGTTACAACACATACAAACGAAATGTTCGGTACACATACTGGCAGTTAGGACTTGCACCTGGACTGAACATGACCAGCCCGTGAGAAATGACTCAGCTTTGCTAAAACGACCTACAGGCAAGCAGGCCGAATCGCACAGGGCTTCTTATTCCATTATTTCATACTGATGAGTCAGCCTTCAGAGCGGCCGACGCCGGCACATGTTGGAAATACGTTTGGAAAAGAACTGGCTCAGTGTGCACTCGTGTTACCCTGGGAGTCAGGGAAGGGCTGTGAAAAACAGCCAGAGGTAGCCAAGTCTAAAGGTGGAGAGAGAAACCAGCAGGCTGATGGTAAACAGAGTCAGGGGAGGTGCGGCGCATTACGTAACCACCTCCAAAGCCCTCAGACGTCACTATCCAAACTCCATTAGCTGCGCTATTTGGCCATGTACATACTGCCAACATTTTAACCACATTTAATACCAAGGGCAATATCGGGCAAACAAACCTTAGTGACAGAACAAGGTAGTGAGAGGAAGCAGGAAGGAGTTAGAACGAAGAGAGCTAGGAGGAGGAAGAAGAATGAAGTGCAGGAATGAGGCGAGGAAGAAGGAACAGGACAGAAGGTAGGGGGAAAGAAAGAGAAGGTGGTAGGGGGAGAGAGGGAAAAGAAAGCAAGAATTAGGGAGGGAGATGGAGCTCATCCCCTATAGCTATGAACAGCTTAATTCTGCTACCCGGTGTATAAAAGATGAGCTCAGATCCAATGAATAAACACTTCATACAAGCACTGCAGGGACGAAGGGAGAGAGGCGTACGCATGCACCCTCTTACCTCGGATTCCGAGTCGTCGTGGGACAGGGCCCGCCGGTATAGCACCTTACTAGCGCACCTTACTACTCCCACGGGACTCGTCCCCCACCTCCCTCTCCTCCAGCTTGCTTTTGTCCTGCCCTTCTTCATCAAGAAAGTTATCAACTACCCAGAACATCAAGGCCTACACAGGACCGACAAAATCAGCTTAGGGTTACAGAGGAGCGACTTCTTCTGAACCTGCCTCGCAAAGCATAAAAAATAATAATCATTAACCGGGAGGGACGTCGCCATCCCGTTACTCACATTAACGAAAGAACGGGACGATCAGCATGACGAGAGCCAGCTCCAGCTGCGGGTTGGTGATGGGGTTCATCATCGCCAGCTGCATACAGACAGAACACATTCCTGGACTACGAGTGATATTTCCAACAACATTGCATCCCATGGTACGCATCCACAAGCGGTATAAACACAACGTCATGCAATCTGAGGAGGGATGAATAATCCTTCCTGTTAAGGCTTAAATGAAGCCAGAACAGTAACATCGGTCTGTACGGAGAAAAGCTGAGCTGACTGGCATGCACTTGTGGTTACAGAAACAGCAGCGAAACTGATGAATCGCGCACAGAGGAATTCCAAACTCTCCACAAGTTCCCCTCAAGTGGGAACATTAGGCTAAAAAACCTCCGCAGAAAAAAACTGAAAAACTGTTAACAAGAAAATGGAGTTCTGAGACATGAAACTGAAATTGATGTTCTATGAGGGTTGATCATGTGAGGGACCTGTGATTTGGGCCACACAATCCAGCGTGCTGCCCAGCTAACAGGCGCCATCTGGTGGTAGAGTATCCAAACTGCAAGTCTGACATGATGCTAAATTCTGTACTAGGAATTTATACTTTTCTATAAAAGATGATATGTAGATGCAAAGGTACCTCAAATTAGTCTTGAATTACACTATCATACAGATATTTATTTACCTTAGAGCCACTGACATTTGCATTTTCTGTCTTAGGAACAGTGTGCTGCTCGTGTTAAATGTGCCCAAATACGAATCTATTTTTAAAGTTTAGAATAAAGCAAAGCATTCAGGACAGAATCAGGAGTCTATCTGGGACCACGCTGGGTGGGGACGGAGGTACAACCTGGATAGGACGCCAGTAAATCAACAACGTCCCACCTTCACACTGCAAGAGTTGCTTTAGTAAGATCCACATTATGCATGTGTGAGACACTGAGTCCTTCTTCCACTGGGGGATGAGCAAGCACCAGGGTGATGACCACCTTCTCAAAAATCATGATGAGGATGTACAGGGCACACTGACCGGCCCAAGCGGTTTTTACAGTGCACTGGTTTCTCCTACACGCACACAAAAACACAAGTG
The DNA here is from genome assembly GCA_025084515.1 of Ancistrus triradiatus. Taxonomy (NCBI): domain Eukaryota; kingdom Metazoa; phylum Chordata; class Actinopteri; order Siluriformes; family Loricariidae; genus Ancistrus; species Ancistrus triradiatus. The sequence continues at coordinate 4,613 of JAJAGP010002984.1, forward strand.
CTAATGAAAGACCCGACATTGACTGAACAGCAGGCCTAGATGTTACGAATGGATCAAGGAGACCAAGGTCTACCTGCCTTTCAGACCTGTACGATCATTTCTAACATGGTATTTTTTTAATGGTGATGGGTACTTAAGGCAGTTAATCACATTACCAAATCTTGGTTAGAGACTGCAATTTGTAATCTTGTCAACATTCACATGCACAGAACACTCATAAACACTCAAAGCATGCAGGAAATCTTTCTGAACATGGACTGAGACTCCGTCACCGGACGCGACTAAAATGCTTCATTCATGATAAAGAACATTAGTGTTGCCACGTCCAAGCTTCAACTGCGAGCAGCAAACATCAGGTATTGTTTTTCCGCTCTGGGGGTTGGATTTTGAAAACCCAAAACCATGCCCACACAAACAGTGGTGCTCAACATTTAATCACAAGTTCTTCGGTGGTTGGTGGGGAGATTTCGAAATGCATCTTCCCTGCCTCCTTCCTTGTGGCTCTGCAATGTAAACAGAGTGAAAGCCCCATTACGTTCCACTTGAAGGAAGCAGCACTGTTTAAGGTCAGATTGCAGCAAAATTGTGAAAAAGCTAGCTAACTGCTATAGTCGCCAACAATGGGACCACCTGGCCTTCATGTTGCAAGCCCCCACTCGGGAGTCGAACCCAGGCCCTTAGAAAAACATCTGTTTCGAGCAGCTGGCTCTTACCACTGAGCCACATAAATGGAACCATATGAAAATAGGACTTAGAGAATAAAACCAAAGGATGTCTACCATACTCTCCGAAGCGTAGCGAGTCCCACTGTCTCCACTCGACCACGGCGCTGACTGCCCTTACTCCGCCATAAATGACCAACATACCCAGTGTGGCATCCAACAGAAAGTTGATCAGGTATCTAAGGGGAAGTCAGATCATCACGTTACTCCGACAATCAGGGAAGCAGCCCGGAAAAACACCACCGACTTCGTTCAACACTCACAGTGAACACGGATCCTGCTCCGTCAGGTCAGACAGGTAGACGTTTGCAAAGTGAATGAAGAGCATGCCGATGGCCTGTTTGGACGTGTCAAGGAAAACTAGGGCATTATGAGCAGGACAGAATGAATATCGCCATATATTTACCTCAGACTCTCAGCAAACACTTCAACCATCACTTTCGTTATAAAAAGCTCAGCTAAAAGTGGCCTCCCAGTTCTAATCCTACCAGTGGCCAGACTTGCATTTTCCCTCTTCTACTTGTTTGTGTTGAGAGACGTCTGGCTCTTGTTTTCTTATTATTGTTCGACAGGATCTTGTGCCTTTGAAGATCATGAATCATTCCACATGGCTGAAAAATCCTGTTAATCCGCTGCTGTTCAAACACGTCTGCACAGACTTTCTCAGTCCTCACTGATTCCCCTTACCTGCCCAGTTTCTTAACAGCCACTGCTATTTAAATCCCTCGTTTGAACCAGTCGGGTGAGGCAATGTGTATCACAATTAAGCAATACCGCTAACGGACAGTGCAAGACCGAAAGGGATTCTGAAGAGCTAGCACATGCTGAAGCTCCACTAGATCTCACTTCACTCATGACTATTTTCTAAGCTTGCATTTTGGCAGTCCTCTCACTCCGCATTAAGGTTCTTCTACACACTGTACATGCACACTCAGAGTGCAGAGTTCAAGCCTTTGGTGCCTAACCTCCATCAGCTCTCTCGTCTACGTTCATGTTCACCCAATATTAATCTTTTTTTGACTTGTTTCTCTATCGAGAAACCCGGAGTAAACCCACTGGGGAAACTGGGGACACTTGAAAAGGAACAACGCTAAGCACGGACTATAAAACAACCTGGAAGCTGCACGTTATTCTTAAAGCAACACTCGCTAAAAATGTAGAATGCCTTACCAGATTCTCCAGGGTCTTCTCTCATGTTTGGGTTCTCTGAAGCGTTTCACTGTGGAAGCATTTAAACAAGGTATCAGAACAGATCTGTAACGATTATTGCACCAGAGGTTCGACTGAATAAATATCCCAGTTTACCCTGACCAAAGAAAATCAGAGTTCTATTACATAAAACAAAATACAAGACGTACTCTAAAGAAATTGTTCAAGGCTTCATTAAGACTTTTAGGGCCATATGCAAATCGAATTGTTAAACCCTCTCAGAGTCGGTGCATCAAGCCAGCCAGCGCTTAGAGAACATTTGCATATAACATTCGTGTCTCTGCTACAGCAGCTTGAAATAACCACACAGAGCGGCTAGTCAGGCTGCGACTGACAACAAATAAAGCGCTCAGTGTTTAACAACAGTCCTTGTTTGAGTACACTTAATAATGATAACAGACACACGGCTGTTTGCAAAAGGATTAAAAACACTTTCCCAAAGATACACAAGTTCCATAATGTTGAATGCGTGTGTAAACAAGTCACTGGACCAATCGGACACAATGGAAAGCCGTGCAATAGGATGAACATTCATTCATTTTCTTATCCGCTTAATCCTTGGTCAGTTGTAAATCGCTCTGGCTAAGAGCATCTGATAAATGATCATGTCCTGTTTGTTCATGTCAGGTGCAAGTCTGCCTCCTCTCTCTCCCCCCTTTTGTTTGTTTTACTGGGTCATGAGCTGTAACGACTATAACAGAACGTGGAAACCTTTCACTTTTCAGGTATAGAAATGCAACCACTGAACCTTCGCTGACCCAAACTCAGTGAAGTAGCTGATTCTTCGCATGTCAGGTAAAGGACCAGAGGAGATAGCGACCATAACATAACTGTCAATGGGCAGGACCACACACAAAAACAGGTTTGCTGATGATTATTATTTTCAGCCTGCCAATGCATCTTGCCACGGAGTAAAGTGTTTAATTTGACTCCAGAAAAGGCGGATTATCTCAACGACATGGCCAGCAACTGAAAATGTATGTTAAAATAAAATAAAAAAATGGAAACCTCATACTGTAGAAGACTATCTTTCATTGGTGATGTCCATGCCACAATTCATTGGTCAGATGTGCCATGGAGACAGCGCTGTTGGGTCAGAAATGTCAGGAGAAGCTGCAACAAAACAACTATTTGGATGATCCCACTTCTTCCTCTACTTAATCTAACATGTATGAGGTACGATTCAGAGGTAATGCGTTTAGCTGTTAGAGGAAAACCTGCTTGGTGTCATTTCCGTGGAGGTAAAAGCAGTGTCCTCCAAGTGTGGTGATTCCATCATTTTTCTGCCAGGGGGCCAGGGGATGTACATAAGCGGGGAAAAAAGGGGAACACAACTTTACACATGAAGTGTGCTGAAGGCCATCACTCCGAGAAAGCCCTTGGCAGGAAGATGCCGAACGAGTCCATCAAGTCTCCATTGGCACATCCTTTAATATCCGAGTCTGCCGGAGACGAGTCGTTCGAGGGATGCATCGGTCCTGCCACTCCCGTCTCCATGGGTTTGACCAGCAGGTTTCCACCCAAGTTTCCCTCATTTGGTCGCGACAGTAACATCGACCTCAGGTCCAGGATTTTCCATGTTCACTTCCCCAAAACAGGACGTCAGATCTCAGGGGAGCCTCTTGGAAAGTGCACAGACCAGATCAATAGGTCTAATGGTCTTCTTCCCTCCACCTTCTAAAGACATCAGCACCATGGTGTAATGGGGTGATGGCTGCACCCTATGCAACGTGGAACCAGCAGAACACGGTGTATATCGCAGTGGAGCTTCGAGCGTTCTGTTGACTAAAGACAACCTTTAACATCATGCAGTTCAATAAAAAGTCAATAAAACGGAATCCATGTGCAAACTGGTCGGCGTACAGAAAGGAGATTGTAACTCTGTGTGGATTTACTCTTCCAACTGTCCCCCTCGAAAGCCAGTCAGGTAACAGGTCTTGGAATTTCAAAGATAAACCCTTTACCCATACTGCTAAGAGTAACATCTCCCTCAGATTTAGCCACGCCAGAAGGTCCAGAGCTGGGTCCAGCGGCGCTTAAACCTCAAACCGAGTGCACCGGCGTGTACGGGAAACACCGTGAAAATCATTAGATTTAGCACAGACGGCTTGTCTGGTTATCTAGTTACGAATTACACCCGACTCATCGGGTCACACTGCATCAGTGCTCATCACAAACTCACACATATGACTCGGAAGACCTGCAATCTATTAAGTTCACTTGGGTAGCGTTGATACAAGGCTTCCCAACCAACACAAACACACAACCATTAAGCTAGCAAGGCTGAACCAAACAACGTTACTTCACATAACTAAGCTATTGTGTTAAATTCGAACTTTATGTATATTGTACTAAATTGTTGACTTATCACGAAAAACACGATTAATAAAATAAAAAAAAAAAACTGTTAACTAGCTTACACCGGCTAGCGGTCTTCTCCGAGCGGTTCAAATTATCTTCAAGCCTCGAGAAGCTAACGTTCATAAATGAGGAGCTGTATCATTTATCCAGATGGAACCCCGAAGATCTAATTTCTTCCCCAAATCTGACAAAGTCCACAATTTTTCGTCCAGACTCCAAACTGTTCAAATAACGACTTCTCATCTCACCAGCTGCGCTGACATCCTAATCAACTTCCCTTCACCACGAAAGAGCCGATTCTCTGACTCCATTGGCGTCCGAAGCTTCGGAGTCGATTCTGCACAGTAGATAATAAAAATCGCTCGTAATAAAGTGTCCTAAAACAGTTAGCACGTACGCAGTGTTTTACTTTTTTTAAATAGCTTTTCGTGTTCAGGTTTTTGTTTTACTACACCATTTTGAATGTTTTGTTTAGAACGGACTCGAATCAGAATCAGTGTCGATTACAGGCTTGGTAGAATCGAATAGCGCTACTGGAATGACGCGCCCTCAGAGTGTACGCAGGCACTCTGGGAAATGTAGTGATTTCAATCAACAGCGTGATATTTTACTGTCCAGTCTGATAAAAAATCGAGTTAACTAAGGAAATCCATGGATCCTGAATGATGAAATTTAATTTATTGTAACGATTATAGAATATAAAATAACGGGTCACTTTTGAGCCATGTTGTGCATCGATTCCACCAAAAAGCAGACAATCAGTTCCCAGTTTTGTTTATTGTCTTTTAAATAAACTTCCACAAAACATATTACATTTAAAAAAAGGTAAAATTAAACATTAGTTCAAATATTGACCACACGTTGGAAACAAAAAAAGATTTAAAAAAAGAGAAAAAAAAAAATCAACATGTTAATATGCTTTTCAACAGGAACAAGAATCAGAAGAAATGGATAATAAACCAAAAATGAGGTTTACATTCCTATTGAAAGCACTCTACATCCAGTCCAAGGGAGCGACACAACGATCATGGGCTCACAAAGTTTATTCTTTTCAAACCCCTGGACACCTGTGTGTGCTTGAGTCCTAACCATTGACAAAAATCCACATTAACATTATCCACTATGTTACATCATTATATTCAGCAACTACTTAAACAGAAGCAGTTCACCAGAATAAAACAGTGCTTTCAGCATCTATACAAAACCCCATCACTGCAAAAGGAAACAAGCCTGAAAAATAAAAATAACCTTCCTCGTTTTTTTTTTTTGTGTTTTTTGTTTTTACAGTGTAATCCTCAAATGCTGTAGAAAAGCAAACAGGAAGTGGGAAACCTTTGTTCTGCTAAAGGGAATTTGATATTTACACTTATGTACAGGAGAGCTTTATGTACACGTGCATACCACTTACAGTACATGAGCAATTGTCTTTGTGCTTACAATTTTGCCATTGTCAAACGCTCTACAGTTATTAAAGGTTTTTTTTTTTTTTCCAAAATGGATTCTCTGTAATCCCTATACAGAACGGACATCTAATGTGGTATATGGGGCCGGGTCCACTGACTGTCTTCTCTTCTCTTCAGGATACAATTCCCCTTCAGTAGCATCATACAAAACTAAAGAAAAAAAGCATTGCAGCAACCTAAAAAAGAAACTGACACTGAAAAATAAAATAACCCCCCTCCCCAGAAGCACTCTCAGCTGGCAAACTGCTGGTAAAAAGCCAGCTTGACCCTCTCGATGTGGTGGCACAGTTTAATAGCAGGACCGAGTTTCAGGTCCATACACTCCTGCACCGTGGGCAGGTTTAGCAGCAGAAGAGCCTGGCCATCAATCTCCTGAGGGACAAGGAAGCAAAAACAAAGATGCTGAGTAACAAGGTCACAGGCAGCTCCAGGACTCGTGTTTAATCTTATATGGCACGTACTAAACATCTGCCTAATATGGATACTCTGCCAGTGCTGTAACAGGAGTACCACCGAGCACCCTGGAATCATGGGGACGACCTGCTTTTGCACTAATCATTATTCAGATTTCATGGTGTGTAATGTGGTCACCTGGTCCATGAAGATGCGTGCCAGCGGAGCGCAGTCCGTGGTCCTGATGAAACGCACGACATCGGTAACGCTCCATTCTAAGGGGCTGCTGTCCAAGCACAGCTTCTGAGGAGCTTCGATGAACGGACTCTGCAGAGGGCACACCGAATAATGTCTGCTCATTCCGTGTAGACTTTAAACAAGGTCTCGGTTCTCTTTCTGGTGCTTTTTAGGAGTTTATGTGGTCACACCAATTCTTGTTCATACCACATTCGTTTAGAACTCAGAACATGTTACTGAATTATGGGTAGTGTAGTCATTTTTTATGCCGATTTCAAGAAAATACTAGCGCCATCTTTCACAAAGAGTCCGATAATGATGGACTGTGATGCTGTGTAAAATCTTTAATCGGAGGCTGCTCTAATTTCTGTGTTAAAATCAGGCTGACCAATCAGAGCTCAGTCGTCGGGCAGAACAGCTCATCAGGAGCTTAATAGGACTAGCAAACAGGGCTGCCTCTAAAAACACAGATGTACAGAAAGGATCTGGTGGAATAGAACTGAAAAGGCTGGAGAATTATGCGATGTCAAGAAATACTAGCGCATCTTCATGGAAGAGTCCGATTAATGATGGACTGTGTCATGCTGTGTAAAAATCTTTTAATCGGAGAGGCTGCTCTAATTCTGTGTTTTAAAAGCTGGAGGCTGACCAAATCAGAGCTCAGTCGTCGGAGCAGAAAGACAGCTCATCAGGAGAAGCATTAAAGAAGCAAAAACCAGGTGGGGAGTTTTCAGAGAGTTTAGACAAAAAATGAGACAGTATGAGCAAGTCTGCACGGCGATTACCTTGGGCGATGGAGGTCTGTTCTCGTCGTCGGAGTACGAAGGCGAGCGAGCTTTGCGGCGTCGGCGGGTGGGCCGGGGCGTTTCTGGGGGAGAGGGTGAGGGTGTCGGGGGCTGCGATTTCTTTTCAGAGTATTCGGAATCGTCCATCAACTCGTCCTGTTCGGAGCCGCTGTCGTCACTCAGAGAGTCTTCGTCATCCAGGTCTTCCTCCTCACCGCTTCCCTGAAGAGCCAAACAAGAACTGCTATAACAAGCCAAAGTCACCCTCCGCTTCAACCGAAGCCAGGATCGAACCGGGGACTCCTGGGGCTGTACTTCGCACTCTGTTTTCAGTTCTGCGTTACCTGGGGAGATCCTGCAGGTGTGTTGTCCACGGAAGCCGAGGAGCGTCTCTTCTTATGAACAAAGAGCTGCGTTCGTCTCTTCTTCCTCCTGCCCCGTCTCTTCCCACCCCCCTCCAGGTTCGAGTGGCCCCCTGGGGGACGACCCACACGCCTGCTCTTCTTCTTTCCATAATAATAAGCTTTAAAACATGACATCAGAACATAAACAGCAGCACTGATAGACTATATGTCGGCAAACGGTCAAAACCCAGATGCTCACTGTATTTAGTCTTGGTGAGGACGGAACAGTTCTCAGAACAGCGCTCCAGGACCATGCTCGGGCCGAACAGGTTGGGGCAGCACTCCAGCTTAATGCAGGTCTTTCTGCAGAAGTCAGCCACACGGTCGGCTGTGCGAACAATCTCCACTGTCGCCCTGTAGCTCTTCCCCTTGTACCTACGTTACAAACGCATCACGCATTATGTTTCATAGGCCAATGTTACCATTTGAATTCTATACATCATTAACAAATACATGAGAAGAGGTTTCTTTATACTCACTTGGCTTTGAGTGTCTCTCCATGGCCCTGCCAGCGCCCCTCCTGGTCCAGCTGGAGCTCACGAAGGACACGGCTAGGTTTGTAAGCCGAGTTTATCAGCAGGGTCAAGACCTGACCAGCAGAGACAGCGGGAAAAAACTTTCCTTAAACATAGTCCAACATCGCCAACGTTGACTGAGAGATGACTGTCCTGCAAAAATCCTGACCTCAACTCCATCAGACCCTTTGAAACTGTGCTGGGATACCAAAAGTGAGCCAGGGCTCATTGTCTAACATCAGAAGCTGACCTCAGTCATGTTCCAAAATCTAGAGGAAGGTCTCTTTGAAGAACAAAGGCTGTTGCAGCAGCAAATATGGAGAGCAAACTCCACACTAATCATAATGTTTTGAATGTAATTCATATGGTGTCCACAGACTTTTGTCTATAGGGCGCATGGAAACGGGATATGCTACGTTACTGCTTTAAGAGTAAATGCACACTCCCTCACACGTCACATTGCTTGTCGGACTGGAAACTCGAGAGAGACAATGAGAGGAAGTGTGTAGATGCACACAAAACAGCTCTGAAAACTGTCAACAAAAACTATGAATTCTCACAAATAACCTCAGGGAAGGACATGCGACAGGTTTGTGGGATGAGCCACAGGACCGTCTCAAAGCGAGCCCCGACCTCCTATGTCCCACACTCTCGGTCAAGACCTCTCGCCAACACACGACCAAAAGCACGGAAACCTGGGCCAAACCCATCGATAGCGGTTCTGATGCTGCATGTGTTTATTAGTTACCTCCTTCAGCACCAGGACACAGTTTCCCGGACCCACACACTGCGGGAGCTCCGCGATGCGCCCCTTGTTGAGGTACGGCCCCGAGAAGCACCTGTGGTTGAAGTAGATTTTGGGGCAGCTGTACTTCCCATTGGTCTGACCTGCAGGTTTATAAACAAAGAGAATGTACGCTGAATTTTACTCCAGTCATGGGATTACTCATAGCATGCATACCAGTTACTCAATTATAATCTGTGTTCAGTCGTTCCCCCAAGGTTGCCAGGTCGGCATATTCTAAAGGACTGGCTTTATTTGGCCACTTTTTCCCTTCTCTTTTCCTCGCTTGATCTGGCAACCCTGGGATTAAACTTGCCACGATTAAAGGTAGCGGAACGGCTATCGAATACTTAGTGGAAACTCGAGACGATGAAGAATTTGATTGTTTAATATGAAAGTCTGAAGATGTCACATATTTCTGCGAGACTACCTGGTTGCAAAGTAAAAATCCGACTATTACCGGCAGCATTAACGTTATCTGATTACCCGGCTGCATGCATATAACATCTGATTTTCTGCAGTCTGCATGTAAAAGCACTCACTGTGTCCACAAGAGCAAGTTTTTGTTACTGAATAACATGGTTTGAGACTTAATAAAAGAATCCTGGGTGGCTTTTGGGCCACAATTTCCAAAATCCAGACCCTTCCTACACCTTCAGAGGCACGACGATGGTGCACGTGGTGTTTTTGTGAAACCTGGCGACGGAGGAAACGCTCATTAGCATGCTCTGGGATAAACAGCGTTCGTGATGCGAGTGGGTGGATTTGGCTGCTGATGTTGCAGACACTCACTCGTCTCAGTCTGGCTGCTCAGAGGCTGTTTGAGGGCATCGGGGGAGGAGTCTTTAGGTGGAGCTCGGCTACGGGTGCAGGACAGAAAGGAATTAGTCAACAGTTCATCAGGCAACACGGAGTGGCAGGTGGTCACGGTACTTACTGCCTTTCTGGCTGAACCACCGCGATTTTCTTCTGCTTTTCAACTGCAATGAGAAGCGACAATCAATAAAACTGCACTGCAATGCTAACGCGACTGCTCAAGCGTGCAATATTAAGCAAAATGGAGTTCCCCTTACAGCCAGTACCAAGTTAGCTTGCGTCCACAAACTAACGCTGTACAAACAACGGAAAGCGAAGACCATCATGCTCCTTAAAATACTACCGTGGCACCACAGTGCATAGAGTCCAGCAAAGCGGAGGTGCTGTTTCACTGAATCCAGTTAGTTCTGAACTCTCCTCCACCACCTTTTCAAGTGCAAACGTACTGGGGCAATATAAATGAAAAGCTTTTGCCAACAAGCTGCAACAGGCTCCCGGTTGGACCTTCCAGCAAAACAATGATTCAAGTCAAACGTCTAAATCCACACAAACCGGTTCAAGAAGCACAGAATAAAGCTTTTGATACGACTATCCCGGCTCCCTGACCTAGGGCTTATTAAACCCGGCGTGTGGATGAGCCCTAGATGTAGCCGTTTGTACACCAACACTGACCTTTGGGTTTGCTGGGGAACTGCAGAGGGTAGCCATTGGTTTCACACCAGCTTACAGGAAAGATGTCCATGGAGTCCATGTGAGTTATGATCTCTGGAAGGGGCTGCTTCAGTCCTGCACAGCAAAGTAGGAGACGTAAGGAATCATTACTACGCAGAACGAACTGAAACACCATGGTTTGGTTATTCATGATTTTTAACATCATGTAACAAAAAGATTTTCGATCGATTGTCTGATTCTCTTGAGACGACAGAGAAATGATTCCAAACATCCCACTTTGTTACCCCTTGCCACGTCCATTTCCCACATTCAGGATTCCATGCCAGACTTCCTTACCCTCCCACACACCCCAACCCAGCCCAGCTTGTTGATTCCTCTCACCTGTCCCGGCTTTTGCGTTCCACGTTCAAACCTAAGCCCTGTTTGTTCCATCTCAGGAGAAACCGGTGGCATTTATGTATTTTATTAGCATTGTAATTCATTTTGAAGCGTTACAGTTTGTACTCGATTTAAGTATAGTATATCAATACGTTTTTCAGACATACTTTGGTCTTCTTTATCTTTTCTAAAAATTTTAAAAGTGCTGTTCTGAGAGGTTGGATCCAGACATTTCCAGCGCATCCATATTATTACACATAGGGCATTTATAAAAAGCCCAAGCAGCTTCTGAGAACAGACCAGAATAGACAAACATTTATTTCTGTACATGACTGGAGAAGATCTAGTTCTCTCTTGCTTGGAACATTATAGTTAGCTACCAAGTCCTGACATGAGGAGATCTATTGTTACCTTTAACTTTATGAACAATTCCCTCTAAAACATTCACCAGCCTCAGCACTGGACAAACTTGGATGCCCTATTTAAAACCCACAGTGGATTATCCGATAGATTCCCAAACTCATTCTTGTACAGACAACACCTCCTACCTTCTAGTCGAATCCAGATATGTTGCCCTTTGACCTTGGTGACTGTTGCAACGTGAATGTTTTCAGGACAAAGAGGGTTAACAGCTTCCAGCATCATGGACTCCTTGAAGCACTGATCGGACGGGTCCTGAAACAACGAAAGGTGACCCTCAATCACGCATCGTCAGTACCAAAGGGTTCAGCACCAGACAGCTGGAACTTTATTTTATTTTTTTCACAATAACAGTCCCACTTGTAGTGAAAACAAAACATCAGCATTGATCTAATTAATTTCCCAGAGCAGCTGTATTCAGGAAAGGGTTTGACTTGGTTTAAATCCCATTCCTCTCACCCCACACCTTCATTAGTCACAAATCACTCCAGTGACCAAAGCTGGCATGTGTTCATCATGATGACTGGAGCAGCGTGTGCCGTATGGTGACGTGATCGTCCCAGTCGCCCATCAGGAGATTCGGGCGGTTTCAGAATGTTTATCGCCGACCAATCAGATTTGAGAGCGTGGTATAAAAGGATTTAAAAGCATGGCACATTTCGGACTGTAGACTTTATGCTGTGTGAGTTATGAATCGCGTCACACAGAGTTATTGTCAAAAAGAATCGAGACTCACAGAGGGAAAGCAGTGCTGTGGCGCCGGCTCGGCTTCGCACTGCTTCAGATAGTCAGCCCAGTCAAAGTCCTGCCCCTGGTACCCTACACACACCGACACACACACACACGAAGACATGATCTAACAAGTGATCACAAAGCTGCACTGTTAGCTGCTTCGCTGGCGTTTGCTCGCTCTTCTCTGAACATTACAAACGAACCCAAGCATGCAGGACCAATCAATATCTGAAGCACATTAGTCATCATGTGCAGTGCCAGTCAGATTAAATGTGCCACATTTGCCAGGCGCTGGATTACTAATATGGTATTATCATACAGACACTACATTTCTAGGGAGCTTTGCCCACACAGGCTTGAGATTAAGTGTTAAATGAATGACGTTAACAGCCTTTATTCTTATTATCTCATTTTTGGCAGGTCCCGAATTTCAACACTCGTTCTCAGACTGTGCCATGTTAATAAGTGCTCTTCAATATTACTAAAGATTTATAATGGCATGAAGCACTTAAGGCTGCACCTTGCGGAGGGCCGAGCTTCGCCCCATTCTTCAGGCTCCACTGAGCAGGGAAGATCCCAGGACTGTCCCTGTGGCACACAAACACTCTTCCTCCTCCTCCTCTCACCTCTTCCTCTCTCATATCGTCCATCCTCACCAGGAAGAACTGATTATTGAACACCTGCAGAGCGCACACACGAAACCAAATTAAGGATAAGCACTTAGATCTGCCATCTGTAACAGATCCCGCTTCTGTGGCAGATGATCAGAAGTCTTATAGGTAGGCTTTAAACCTTAATGTTATCCTAATAACCCATGAGGGCCCACGTGGGCTCTTAAAATGTACTTTATTTGTCAACCAGACAGGCGCGTTACCTTGGTTATGGTAGCAGGGCTGATGGTGAATGGTGTAGCCGGATCCACGGCTTCCAGCTTCATCCCCTCGGTGAAGCAATGCAGAGAGATGGCAGGACGACCCTGAAAACACAAACACCACGGATGAGCATCCCTCTACCAAAGGCGAGAGATCGATCGGAGGAAGACTCAAATTCTACTGAGTTCTCTACTAACTCAAACGAATAAGGGCACAAAGAAGTGGGAGCGGCAGTAAAACCTTCCAGAAACCCTTCACCTTATAGAACTCCTCACTGATGCCGGAGTCCTGGGGCTGGTCGGAGATGGCCTGCCTCGCTTCATTCCATTCCTCCTCAGTCCTCAACGAGAGCAGAGCTACAGCGCAAACAAACGTAAGTCAACCCAACGCAGCACAGATCACTAAGCACAGGTACCCTCCGTTCAAACACCGACAATGTCCGTCCGCATACACAGCACTGTGCAAAAGTCTCAGGCCACCAACAGATTCGACGTACCACTGTTTCAGTAATGGGATAATGACCATATATACTGCGATTAGTTCACATCTCTTTAGTAGAATACAACCAGAAAATACAGTGGATGATCAGGACTTGTCTTTTTGGAAGGGTAGCATCCAAGAAACCAGTTTTTCAGAAATCAAACAGGATGAAAAGGCCAAGATGTGCTAAAGCTCACAATGAAGATCAGTGGAAAAGCAGGTTACAGAGCGACGAATCCAAGAAATGTTTGGGTCCAACCATCAATAACATGTAATATATGGTCATAGTATTGATCAAAACAACATCTCTAATGTAATGGTGGCCTACGACTTTTGCACAGTTCTGCACATCCATGGCATGATAAGGTTATCCTTATTAGAGACCGGGGGCTGATTAATGCCACTGAGATAGTTGGCATCGATTTGTTTGCGTTCACGAGGCTGATATTCAAAAATAGTGGAGAAAATGTACATCAACTTAAAAAAAGATGCTGCTACCATGTACGTTGTTTTGTTTTTCCAGATGATGCTCCATGAAATAGTTTGTCACATCAAAGTTTCTCATTCCATTTGGGTCTAAATCGCATGACACGAATTCACAGCATGATAAGCACCACATACCTGTACACATGTGCTGAAATGTGCTCGGTCTCACCTGATGGGGGTCTGAGGACGCACTCATGCTCTTTGGCCCAGCCTGGCAGGTGGAGCAGAGGGCTCAGGTAGAAGATCCAGATCACCGACTGTGCGTCTGGGAGCCCGTCGGTGCCCGAGTAGCGCAGACGAAGACGTCCCCCTACGTTATCTTCGATGACCGCACCCCAGACCACACCTGCATCCTCCTTATCCACCAGCTCCACGCTGAGGCCTGGACTGAGCAGGTCCACAGGATTGCATCCCCGCTGGGCCTGGTATCAGAGCGGCACACACTCATGGATCACACGCAGTCCAAGCATGGAGTAACATATTAGATCAACTCAATATCTGTGTGACTCACCCCTTCCAGCAGAGTGGCCGGAGCACTGAGCGATTCGGAGAGAGCCTGCTCCAGCACAGACTCCCAGTCCTGATGCTTCTCTCGCACACCTGAGCATCAGTGAAAGACCAATAACTGTATGAATAACTGTTACAGTGGTGTGTGAAAGTTTGTGTTTTTGATATTTCTGCATGAATATGACCTAAAGCATCAAGATTTTCACACAAAAGTAGATAAAGAGAACACAGTTCAAAAAATGAGACAAAATATTATAGTTGGTCATTTACTTATTGAGGGAAATAATCCAATATTACATATTAGTGAGTGGCAAAAGTATGTGACCCTTTGTTTTCAGAATTTCTAGATGAAGTGGTGAACCTGTGTCTCTGGAAATAAAAAAAGCTTGCATTTACACCATCAGCCACGACATTAAACCCCCAAACATTGCTCCTGTAAGTACTTCAGGCATGGTAGTCATGTAAAAATGACCTGTAGAGTCATGGGCAAAAAAGCTGGCTTGCACGGAGAATATAAAGGCTGTAAATAAACACCGTCTGATATAGAGCTGTAAAATAGAGCACAGCCCCAACCACAAACTACATCTGCCCCTCCCCCACTTCCTTAAATCAGCTCACAAATCACGCGTCTCAAGTTCGCAGACAGAACGGCGAACAATACTCACAGCGTACTCTAATGACTCTAATGGCGCGAAAATGACGAGCATTTCATTTCTTAGTGATACGGCCCAGCAAAGCCGTTCCTCATGTGGCGGAGGTGAAGCTCTCGCTCTCAAACTCTAGTTCCTTTCACAATAGTAACAAAAATCACAACGATCACCCACAAATCCTGGCTCTCACCCTCAGGAGGCCTCATGGGACGACCCTGCTTCCTGCTCCAGCCGATGGGATGCAGGTCGGCGGACATGACGTCGCACCAGAAGTCGGCGCGCCGGTCGTCCCCGTAGCCGTCGTAGCGTAGCAGGAGCAGCTGCCCACAGGTAGTGATGATGGTGGCCACCCAGTAGGCTCCATCTGGCTCGCCCCGCAGCGGAACCTCTAGCTTCATTCCGGGGGCAAGACCCGTCTGCAGGCCCTGGTCCATCTGAGGACACACAGCATGGGGTTATTTGGAGGTTCTCCTCTGACTTCAAGGCATTGTCACACAAAGGACCTGGAGTTTTTCGGACTCTTCTCTGTAAACCCTTTCTCCAATACTCAGCACCAACAACCATGCCATGTTCAGAATCCCTTCAATCACATTTGTTTCCGCATTCTGTTGCTCGGTTTGACCTCGTTCGTCTCGATTAGATAGTCGCGTCAACAAGCATTTGAACTGGTGTACCTAATAAAGTGACGGCCTGTCTATATACACACACACGTGCACACATTTATTTATATCTCATTATACTTCAATCCCATTCACAGACAGAACGTTTGCATGAGCGCAGTCACTTCCGTGTTGCATCATTTGAATGAGCGCCTGCACTGATGTATCCATACAGGGGGCAGAAAGGAGGTGGAGGACGAGTTTAAAAGGGAAACATAAAAGCGCTGTGCTTACGTGTTTGAAGGCATGGTGAGGTACCGACAGGGCTCCCGTCTCCTCCAGGTAATCGTCCCAGTTAAACTCTGACACGTCCTGACCAGAGTCCGCATCTGGAAGCACAAAACACGCAGCTTACCCCTTACATATCATTGACCACACACGCCCGCGGTAGAAGGTTGACCTTAATGGCTGCACCTACACCATCTTGAACCCTGTACCTGTGTGTAAGAGCTGTGATGGTGCATTTTGACACATCCGGATATCACCAAAATGACATAGTACTTTAGATAGTTTGCACACAGTGTTTTATTTTAAATAATATTAAAATAGCACTGTCCAAAAAAAATGAATCTAAACATCTGCACCGATATTCTGTCACATGCCACAAATTGGACGTCGAGCATTTAGGACTTACCGGACTCCTGCACCTCCATGCTCATTGTGGAACCTGATCTCAGGGCGTCTAGAGGAGGAGCAGAAGAAAGAGAAATGATTAAAAGATCTTTAAAGATGCTCTACAACCAAAAGCTGGAAAACTGTGAAAGTGAGTAGGAGAGGAAGAGCGAGAGGTCGCCCGAGAGAAAGAAGGCTGCATTGTAAAAGCCACATTTAACATGCAGAATGTCGGTGCGTGTGGGAGGGAGAATCTCGACAAGGGTGCGCGCTTTTTTAAAACCCCAAAATGCAGCCACTTTCAAACGGGTTCTAGCAGCCATGCCCGAGAGCGCAGGTGGGTAGAACGGCTAAAAAAATTAAAAATAAAAAGTGTTACTCACCTCACCTAAAAGTACTGTTACTTATAAAATATTCTACTCGGGACAGGGGCGCACCAGTCTGTGTCACACGACCACAGACCCCGGGGAGACGTGACCCCTGTACGCACTCCCTCTGTCCTCTGTGCAGACCTTCTGTCTCCTCCCTAAGCCGGACCTGATCCCTTCTCTGTGCCATCGAGCGCCAGGGCCCTTTTCTCACACCTGTCCCTTCTCTTGGTCACTCGAGTATCAGGCCCTCCTGGTTTAGCCTCCAAGATCTACCCAGACCTGGAGACCTCACCTCGCCAGAGGCTGTATTCGAACCGGGGAAGCAAAGCTAGCCATTCAAAGTTAAGTTTGAATAGTCGGAAATCAACAATACAGGTCCGGTTTGTTTCGTACAGATTAGATAGAGTCTTAAGTCTCGAAAAGCTCATTACAGCACACTGAGTGAACATAAAGATCATACAATCCCTCCCTCTCTCTCACACACACACACTCTAGCAATTGCTATTTTCCCACAACTGCCACATCGGGTATGACAGGCGTGAACGCTGCACACAATCGAAACCCAACCCTATTGATGTGCAAATACTTTTCTTTTTGCCCAAAGTGGCAGAAAACGCACTTACTGCTTATAAGAAAGCATCAACAAACTCTGGAATATGAGACTACTTCAAATAAACACCGATTTCTAAACAGAAGGGTACGGGACCACAAAAGAACTTCGAAAAATATAAATATCTACAGCAACTGCATGCAGATTTCAGATCAGGTTTGCGTCTTTTTATTGTCCAATCTTTACACAATACCATGACACACACGATGCCATTTCTAAACACTGAACGCCAACATGAGCACAGGACACCTTAGTGTTAGTTGATATTCAGAGATTTTGTATCAGTAAACTGAAAAATCCCAACCATTAGGCACTACTTACAGATGCAGTAAAGTTTCAGCCTCGAGTATTTTCACAAAAATTCAATACACAAAAACAGCGAAACTTTGGAAACACCGGGGGATCCCCAACCCGGCTGGTCCCTTCCGTGTCCACACGTGACGCCCAGCCTAGAGATCTAGGCTGCTGCGAACATGCATGACATAAAAAAGTATTAAACTAAGACTACGAATAATTTGAAGTGCACTGAAATTTTATCTGAAAACGGTCGAAGTCCACACTTTCAGTTGAAAGTGAAAAACGACCAACATTTTTGACTGAAAAGGGTCAAATCCAGGGCTCAAACCCCACCTCTTTTATATTGGAGCATCGCTAGAAACTATTTGCAATGAGAATAGGAAATAAATATAATGATTTCTCAATAATGTCCTATTACTATTGCACACATTTTTACAAAGTGGTAGTTAATAGACATATTGCTTACAGTTTCGGGTTTGTTGTCGTTTTAGGTTTTTTGGGTGTCTTTTTTTTTTTTTTCTTCCTTTTTTTTTTTTTTTTTTTTAGATGCATCAATTAATCGGCAGGTGACCGGAATCAGCCGGGCCGATCAGTCTCATAAAATTGATTCCGTGCCGATCACATTTAACACGATGGTGACCGCGGCACAAACACAGCCACACATGAACAGCACAGTGCTTTTACTAAAGAAATCAGACAAAAGTTCTCTCTATAACTTTTTTAAAACACTGCATTACACCCTACCATATGAACATGTACATGACACATGCAGTATCCCATGCAACTTTGTTTTGAACTGTGCACAAAATACTGCAGCTTTCAAATGAGGACTCCTCAAACCTCCTCATGCAAACCAAGCAAAAGTTGTGATACTGCAACTTAAACGTATGCAACTTTGAGAAAAGCCTCCGCTCTTGTTCCCAAACTTCATATAATCCAGTTAAGGCTTAGCTGGGAGGAAGAAAGAGCTTAAATGACGAGAGAAAGCAGCTAAAACAAAGTGGCATTAACTCTGGAGCTCCATTCAGCCGGGGCTGTCAAGCTGTCTTTGTGACGCCTGACGTCTCTATTAAAAGGCGAGACGAGGGAACGACGGGTTTGCTCTGACAGGCGCTGGCTGACCCGACCCACCCGCCACGACCCCCCCGCGATGCCACCACCTCCAGCGCATTGTACTCAGAGAGGAGGAGAGACGGGGGATTGTGTCCCAGCGGTCTGCAGTGAAGGAGGGAAAGAAAAGGGCAGTGAAGGCCAGCTACAAAGACCAGCGCACTGGCTCTGCAGAGGTTCAGACAATGTGGCTGAAAAAGAGAAGGAATCTGCTTTTATTTTGGTAATCCTCCGTGTATTCCATTACATAATCACAAGAAGAGAAGGAAGAATGGATTCTAATTCTGGCAATAATACGTCCGATAATGCAAACTTCCACTGATGGAAAATTTACACATTACAAGTTGTTTTGCTTCATGGCATCCTTGGTAAACTGGGAATCAGCTCCCTGATGGACTGAAAGCCATGACCATGGGGCTGTATAGATATATAGTGTGACTTTACCGCACCGTCCATGTTCACGTGACAAAAAAAGACCCATTTACAGCATTTATCAGATGCTTTTATCCAGTGCATCCCATAATCTGCGAGGTTTAACCATGACAGGTGGTTCCAGAGGATCCAGCTGAGGTGGTCTGGGCATCTCCTGATGATACCTCCCGGTAGGGTCTGACTAGAGCTCCAAAAAGCACATCCTTCTGGACAGAGGCCCCAAGGCAGAGCCTACTGAAGGGTTAAATCTGAGGACAGAGAAGTCCAGACTTGGCAACCACGACCCTCAGCAGAGAAACCGAAGTGATGCTGATATCAAGTACAAGATTCATGAAATCAAGAATTCTTGACCTGATCTGAAGAAAAGATATTTCATATCAAATAATTAACGTCCATGTCTAAAACCTACATTTAAATTACTGTGGCTGTTTCTCTCCTAAGTGAACTCCTTTGGGCATTTGGTTAACTTTGCTTGTTACCAGGATATTTTTAGATGCGAGTAATTACTTGAGCATCTCTCAGAAAGGTAATGAAGGAGCTTGTTGTAGCTTACGGCATTTAAGAAAATCAAATATGGTTCTGAGGTCCAGCTAGACCACAGATTGTGGCAAATATTGTTCATTTTGGATTCAATCGTCTGGCTGAGTTTTGAACACTGAATAAATTACAGACTGGAAAACCATTTTTACTCGGTGGTTTTACTGAAGTGTCTCAAATCGATCCATTGTCGGCTGATCGATTCTGAGGGATCGTATCCTTGGGCAGGGAAAATATCACGCTCTCAGCCATGCATTATAAACCCAGCCTCAGTGGTGGTGGCCCAGCGGATTAGATTTCCGTGCCACCTAAGCGCATAACTGTTATCCGAAATACTTCAGTAAACTTTAAACCAGTAGAGAGTGAGCTTGTTCATCAGGTGTATAATCAGTGAAGGTCATGCAGATACAAGTTACAACTTTGCCTGTTGCCAAGTCTCGAAATGACTTGCCTGGATAAATAACTAACACGGCTCAAATCTAGCGGTGTTAGAGATCTGATCAAGCGAGCTAGATACCTTCAGGACAAACGCTGCTGGAACCTGACTTGGGCAGCCCTGTATGGTGACGGTGTGCTGTGTAAGCACAGGGAGCAAGGTGTAATTTGTGTAGGA
The DNA here is from genome assembly GCA_025084515.1 of Ancistrus triradiatus. NCBI lineage: Eukaryota > Metazoa > Chordata > Actinopteri > Siluriformes > Loricariidae > Ancistrus > Ancistrus triradiatus. Next base: position 24,740 of record JAJAGP010002984.1, read on the forward strand.
ACACTGTGATGCAAGCTCCAGGGATTTCTCACACAACCGAGTGCTGCTATCACACCACGGAGCATAAGGGATGTACACCAAACAGCCATAACGCTAAAACCACCGGCAGCTGACACCAGTAATACTGACAGTGCGATCATGTGGATGCTACTTTGACAAACCAAATGTACCCTTTTATGGCTTTTTAAGGGCAGTGTCCTATTACACACTGCTCAGCAATTTTTTGAGGAGCAGAGTTCAAGGTGTTGACTTGGCCTCCAAATTCCCCAGATCTCAATACAATCAATTCTCTGTGGAACGTCCTGGACAAACATGTTTACACAGGACCACCTTGCAACGTACCGGAGTTAAAGGATCTGCTGCTAACGTCTTGGTGCTAAATACCACAGGACAAGTTCAAAGGTCCTGGTGGCACAAGGTGGGCATACACAATAAATGCAAAAAAATGTGCTTCATTAGTCAGAAATATATCCTAATTCAAATTGGCACCTCTAGAATTCTTGTTAAGAAAATGTATCTAAAACATATTCCTGTTTATTAGCCAGTCAGCCATGCACCGATCCCACCTTCTCTTTCAATACCTATTCAGATTAGGGCTGTGCTAATAAAAATCGATACAGCATTATATTGCGATATTTATTTCCGTGATATACTACATCGACTTTCAGATAATTCAATGGAAAGCATTAGAACGCTCCTTCAAGAGTTCAATCCAACAGAGTGTGGCAAAAGAGGTTAGTCATTCCCGGACAGCTGTGTCTCAAATTTGGTGCAAGTTTAAACAAAATGGGAAGGTTATAAATGGGTAACATATGGTTAGACCAAGGAAAACTTCAAAGACACCAGACCGAAAACTCAAAGTAATACGCCTTGTAAACAGGAAATGTACAACAAATGAAAAACAAACGGGCAGAAATAGGAGTCGATGTTTGTGACAAAACGAAGGAATGGGCTGAATGAAATGGTTTTACATAGAGAAAAGCCAAATGCAAACCAACACTAACAATTAAACAGAGGTAAACAAAGTTACAGTGGGCTGGCGATTATGGAGTATGGATGACTGGGTGAGAGAGAGATGCGTTACAAGTCCACACTGATGAAACTTCCCCTCTCATTTATGCCATGAGGTTGGCACCTGGGGCGGCAGACGTTACCTCAACGATCAATACACAGGTGTGACATTTCAGACATTCCATTGTTATAAAATAAGCTTGCTGGTGATTAAATCACTTTTCAGAATGACAAGAGCAAAGTGTGTTAAAGCTCGTCTTCAGGAAAGGTATATCACCTTAATATGGTCAGAAAAAGACATTTTTGCCAGGGCTTCCTGTATCTAATAATTTCTAAACGCTGCCACATGGTTTGGTGTAAACATTTGGATAATGATATCTCCATCGTTTCAGATGTTCTAATGTATTTGTAATGGTTTGTCAGCGGTTCATTAAGCAGCACAGAAATGTCACATTAAAGTCGTTTGCCCATGGGTGCCCACACATTTGCATGAGGCCAAAAGACACGAAAGCGTAAATGCCTTAAACGCAGATGACCTGTCCATATACAGTGCGGCCAAAAGTCTGAGACCACCAGTGAAAATGCTTTTACGTTGCTTTTTATGGAACTGAATGCAATGCTTTTTATTACCAATCACACAAAAACAACTTGCGTGAAAAGTTGACTCAAATAAAAATGGAACAGATTTCAGAATGCATTAGTACCACGTATGTTACTCCTTTTTGCTCTCGAGCCAGCACAGACTCTAATAATCCATGTTAACCAAACGTGATTTCACAATATTCCAAAGAGCAGCCTGTGATGACACCGAACGCACGGCTTTCTCTGACTTTCATGACCCCCCCATAAACACTCCATGGAGTTTAGGTCAGGTGACTACGGAGGAAAGTCCATTACACTTCGCAGGCATGCAGGTTCCTTTCAAATTTCCTGCAATTTATTCATCACATCCTCAGCTATTCCTGTTTGAAGCACTTGGGGCGAAGCAACTGTATGGAGTTTTAAACATTATCTTTAACGGAGAACATGAGCACGGCCTAAACAAGCGCGGAACAATGAAGGCGAGCGTGCAGATACTATTTAAACTCCGTACACATGCTTTCAGAGCAAGCGGAGATCAAGGCATTGTTCATTAAGCTCTTGTGGTTGCCTATCTCCATTTGGCTCTGCTCTCTGTTCCAGTGTTTGAGCTCTTACAGCCGAAACGCCTGAAATGTTGGTGCATCTGCAGTAAATAGACAAATAAAATAAAAAGCTCTTTTACAAATGGTATAATAGTTGGAAAAACTGGGACTGTGGTAGCCTAGCAGTTATTGTCCAGGGTTCAGATTCCACCCCTGCAGAGCTCCCACTGGTGGTAAAGGACATACCGGTACTGTAGGACTCAATAGTTACACTTAGTTAAAGAAATTAAATGCACACTATGACCTTGAACATTTTATCCATGTGATTGGTACTCTGGGTGCCAACCTAAATCAAGGCCCATCTGGCTTATTAGAACTACTGATGCCCCGAGCAGATCAGATAATAGCCAAACGTGTCCAATACACAGTGAACTTTATTACTATAAAATGGGAGAACTTTGTTTTTTATTAAAACAGCAGAACGTTCACAGGTAATAATTATGTATGATCACATTACAGGCAAACTTCTTTGTTTAAGGACGTTAAGTTGGCAAGCATGAAGTCTGCTGCAGTTCCTCCATGCTGCGGTGCGTCAGAATAAAAGCCCCGTGCAGGAACTTCTCTATTACTATTAATTTCATTTACATGTTATAGTCAACGAAAGGAATTATATGTTATTAGAATCTTTCCATATTATCGTGGGAAAATAATCCAATATTACTATTAGTGAGTGGCAAAAAAAGTATAATGACCCTTTGCTTTCAGTATCTGGTGTGACCCCCCTGTGCAGCAATAACTGCAGCTAAACGTTTCCTGTAGCTGTTGATCAGTCCTGCACACCGGCTTGGAGGAATTTTAGCCCATTCCTCCGTACAGAACAGCTTCAGCTCTGGGATGTTGGTGGGTTTTTTTTCCTCACATTAGCTGCTCGCTTCAGGTCCTTCCACAACATTTCCATTGGATTAAGGTCAGGACTTGGCCCTAAAACATGAACTTTATTCTTCTGTAACCATTCTTTGGTAGAACGGCTTGTGTGCTTAGGGTCGTTGTCCTTGCTGCATGACCCACCTTCTCTTGAGATTCAGTTTCATGGACAGATATCCTGACATTTTCCTTTAGAATTCTCTGATATCATTCAGAATTCATTGTTTCATCAATGGTGGAAAGCCATCCTGCCCAGATGCAGCCAAACAGGGCCCAAAACCGTGATACTACCACCACCATGTTTTCACAGATGGGATAAGGTTCTTATGGCTGGAATGCAGTGTTTTCCTTTCTCCAAACATAACGCTTTTCTTATAACCAAAAAGGTTCTATTTTGGTCTCATCCGTCCACAAAACATTCTTCCAATAGCCTTCTGGCTCGTCCACGTGATCTTTAGCAAACTGCAGACGAGCAGCCATGTTCTTTTTGGAGAGCAGTGGCTTTCTCCTTGCAGCCCTGCCATGCACACCATTGTTGTTCAGTGTTCTTCTGATGGTGGACTCATGAACATTAACATTAGCCAATGTGAGAGGGGCCTTCAGTTGCTTAGAAGTTACCCTGGGGTCCTTTGTGACCTCACCAACTATTACACGCCTTGCTCTTGGAGTGATCTTTGGTCAACCACTCCTGGGGAGGGTAACAATGGTCTGGAACTTTCTCCATTTGTACACAATCTGTCTGACTGTGGATTGGTGGAGTCCAAACTCTTTAGAGATGGTTTTGTAACTTTTTCCAGCCTGATGAGCATCAACAACTCTTTTTCTGAGCTCCTCAGGAATCTCCTTTGCTTGTGCCACGATACACTTCCACAGACATGTGCTGTGAAGAACAGACTTTGATAGATCCCTGTTCTTTAAATAAAACACCTGATTGGCATCCCATTGACTGAAAACACCCGACTCTAATTTCACCTTCAAATTAACTGCTAATCCTAGAGGTTCACATACTTTTGCCACTCACTAATATGTAATATTGGATCATTTTCCTCCATAAATAAATGACCAAGTATAATATTTTTGTCTTATTTGTTTAACTGGGTTCTCTTTATCTACTTTTAGGACTATCACAAACTATCAAGCACCACTGTAGTTCATGGCACAGAATGCCAAGCTGATAAGGACTCTCATGAATTTTGTGTGTTCGTTTTTGGTACTCTTTTGCGTTAGTTAAAGCACTGATATCAGATCGGTACTTGGTATTAGGATATCGGTATCGGAACAGGACTGTGATCGCTCCATCCCTAATTACAATGCTCCCATCCACAAACTAATTATACACATTTTGTATTTACATACTTTAGACTCATCCAAAATAGCCTTGTCTGGCCCTGACTATCACGTTATTATTTAAGTAATTACAACGTTTCAACGTCTGTTGAAACCAAAGCATGGAAGGCTGTGTTTTATTTGCGTGCCAGAATAAAGATCAGTTGAGACTCGCCAAGTTGTTAAAACGATGGCCTGAAGTCCAGCACAGCTCAATTCTGATACGTCACAGTAGATCAAACAGAAAGAAAGGTACCTGTTTAAGAAATGCCCCATTTAACAGACGCATTATGTTCTGTGAAACAGGACTTTGCCATAGTCATGGTCTTTTTAGGCTACTGTAATGCTAATATAAGGGTTAGACTTAGATGAAAACCAGTTTATATAGTTAAAGGTTAGGGAGAATATATACATAGTTTGGGGACACACAAAGGAGCACTACTTACAATAGGACCGGCTCATACACTTACAAACGCCATTTACAGCTTGTTACAAATCCACACAAGTGCGAGGAACACAAAAAAAGTCTCTAAACACATCAACAGGCTCTATTCCTAATGTGAGCTAACAAGCAAGCGAGCACATTCTGCTCTCAAAACTCTTAACTCCCACCTCTGCTTGTGGATCTGCAGCACTGATTTGGGTGTTAACAGATAGATTTGTATTTCCTACTGTAATTCTGTACAGTTTTTACATTTTAAGCAAACAAATGGTGATTGGACGGACGACAGATGGCACTTACTTGTAGTCCCCAATTTTGTTTTGTACTAAAGGGTTCAACAAGACTTCAAAAAAGGAGCCTTTGAATATAGAAAAGCATTCAGACTGAAGAACAGAACTGAAACTATGCATAGTAAATGCAGTGTTTAAAGGAAAGTAAAACAACCTCAGCCTGTAGTTCCACTTGAGCCAAATTAGTTATTTTGCTAGCTAGCACACATGCTAGCCAACCACAGTGTTTATTCGGGGTGCTTTGGTTGTTGCATCAGAGCAGAGAAAACAGCAAACACAGTGTGTTCACATCCACAGCAGTTCACATCAAGACGATGAACAACTTGATGGCAGTAGATCAGTGTTTAACTGCAACACTCCTGTAACATGAGCTGTTTTATGAACACTTGAGCAAAGAGGCTTACAAGCTACTCCAGGAATGTCAACGGATGAGCCACAAGTCACTACATTAAGGACTCGAGTCCATGTCCTGCACCCTGCTTAACAGTGGGGATTGGGTTCTTTTCATCTGACCACAGAACAGCGTTCCAGTCAGAGCTCCAGCAGTGTTTGGTGAAGGCTGGGCTTTACATTTGTGGTTAGATGAAAGAACAGACTTCTCTTGGTACGCCTTCCAAATCATTCGTTGGCGAGCAGGTGGCAACCAAACGTAGAGTTTTAGAGTTCAGAATCTAAATGACAACTCGGTTCTCTAATTCTGCATGTTGAAGCTTTAAAAAGTGGATGATTTGGTGTTTTTTTTCTCTTCAGACTGCAGAGATAATCTCTAGAGATGACCACTTGGCTTGCCTTGGAGTTGTCAATAGCCTGCAGGCTGAAGGCAAACTACTGAATACACCAGCGTCTTTTAAACAAAGCCTGCCGATATTTCCTGTACACACAGTATTTAATTTGTACAGGCTGGGAATTGAGATCAGTTCAAGAACTGGAGCTATGCTTTCTGGTTGTTTTGCCACAGAATAAATACATAATAAAGACATGACTATTTTAAAAATGGATGGAGTACGTCTTTATCTTTGTAAACTATTCAGGTTTGTGTTTAGTACTATGAGCAACATCGTAATACTATATTGTTAAAGGAAATAAGCTTTCACATTTACACTTTTCCAATGCACTTTACATTAAACAAGCCTTGATTATAATGCATTCGCACTGCGTCCACTAAGTAAATGGTCCTTTTCAGAAGCTGGTGCAAAACTGGTTCAGCTTCTAAAACTGCACTGACTTGGAGTAAAGCCAAGCTACAGGCTATCTGAGCAAATTAAAAGTACAACACGTGAAACGAGCCTAATCTTTGAAGGGCATTTCAATGCATGGCCTGGGTGTTTGAGGGTTTAGTTCCAGAGTTGGACTGAAGGTTTGTTTTCATCATGTTTATAGCCTCTTCAAACGCATCACTGAAATCGAATAAGCTCCTGCAGTTGTTTGGTGGGTTCCACGTGATGTTACAGCCTACAAGCCTCGATTTCATTCCAGCTAATCATAAAATAATCAAACCAAACACATGACTTGTTTATCATACAGGAGCTGGATTGTTATTTGCGACTCCAGACTGCAGAGCAACTTCCATCTGAAGGTGAACACCAATGCAAATGATACTAGGAACTGCAGACATTGTGCTCTTATGCAACCAAACACACTCAACTGCGAGATTTAAACCCTAAACAAGCACCGTTAACAAATACAGCACACAGGTGAGGTTATAAATTAACAATGCATTATGTTTCTAAGAGAAAAGTGGCTGTGTGTTTCATTTGCTACAGCGATGACCGGTAATAGCGTTTCACACACAGGCGCCGATTAAGCAACTTTCGCACATAAAGACACGCTACTGAAAGAGGTCTGGGCGAATTAGAAAGTAAACTCCAAATCCTACCATAAATGAGACATTTACAAGCGTCCTGCAATTAAAAAAATAAAGCTTAAGTGCTGCGCACACGCTGAAAACGCCCGGAACCAAGTCAAGTTACCCAAACGTCATTCGAGCACAAGTCATCTTTTTTTAGAGACGGGAAAAAAGACAAACCCACCCCCAACGCGCTAAATAACACACCGACACGACAGAATGCATCCTTAAACAGGCAAATATTGAAACCTGAATTGTTTCTTACCCCTCAGGAGTTTTTTCCGAGTCAATTTTAGATGCCGTGTCTTTTTTTCCGCCTTACACAGTCATTCACGACCTCATTCCAATATGGCCCAAACTGCCACTGCGCATGCTCCACTGCCAAGCCTCCCGTTCGCGTACTAAAGCCGATAATATTGTCGGATGTGTGAATAAAACACAACACGTCGTATTTATGAACACCGAATTGTTGTTTTCGGAGTTCGGTCGCGAGATTTGGCCGAAACCTGCCCGAATTGGACGTTTCGCAACGTTTTTCGAGAGTGGTTTAAAGAATGCACTGTAGCAAACTGCCGTTAACCTGCTGAGGTCCACACGCGCTGTCAGCTTCTAGAACTGCATGGGGTGGCCAAAGGGTGGTCAAGTCTACTCCACGGTGTCCAAAGTCCAGAAACATACAGAAATGTGCTCTATTGTGAAACAGTCACCCAGAAAACCAACAGAAGAGCAAATAAATCCCTTTCATTTTCTCCAGAATGAACTCAACTTAGCATTGAAACCTTGTTGTTGCTAGTTTCACTACGAACTCGGTCATTTATTTGGCAAATGTTCTACACTATCATTGGGAAGTACCAACACGAGTCATGTTCTCATTTTGAACACAACAAAAACACAATGTCATTAGCCTTCTCAAACCCTCTGCTGAACATATGCTCCCAGGAAAAAATGCACTTTGAATGTTCATAGTAAAACTGTGAACTGCTTGGCAGTTTTAATGTGAACTTTCACAGTTTGATCATGAAGTTCACAGTTCTACTATTAATTTTTGATGGTAATTTGGCCACTTAATGGTTCTACTGTGAAATTTCATAGTACAACTGTAAACTTGGTGGACTATGAACTGACCCTGAATTATTTCACAGTTGTACTATGAATTTTGGTGGTAATTTGGCCACTTCATGGTTCTACTGTCAACTTTCACAGTACATTTTTTCCTGGGCTAGAAGACTTTTTTTAATTTTGCAGCTAGATTTGGGATCTGGAATGGTTTGCAAGACTGCAACTAGATTCCTTTGAGATTATTTCCCATCATGCTGCTGGAGAAGAAATGTATTGAGATCTATGCTAGGCCTGTATGATTACACCGTAAGCGTTTTGTTTTGTCAACATTAATCACAAAAAGTACATTTTCCAATGACAGACAGAGAGAGTCTACATACATATGTATATATCTTTCTGTATATATCTTTGAAATACTTTCAAATATCAAAACAATTTAAAAACTATTTCAAAATCCCTTTGGGGGATGAGGCAGAAATATTCCTATAATTGCTTTGCTGCTTCCCGTGTGGTGCTGGAGAGAGCTACTGCTTGTAAACAACGTTCAAGTTATTATTAGCGTTAGCCAAGGCTTACGACTTATGAAACAGTTTCAGAACGACAAGAGTAGAAAAGGCTGCCTTAAGACGTCTACCCTGACCACTTTACACCTAACAATCGAAATGATCCAGCAAAACACTTATCATTTTATTCTGACTTTGGAAATTTGTCTGTGACTGTGAAATCATATGAAAATCGTTTGGTTTAAGGCCGGCATTGAACACTGTCAGCTTCTGGACCTCTTCAGGTGGTCATGAGGTGGTCAACAGGGTGCCAGTAAAAAAAACATGAAAGATAGTCATTTCACAGGCCTCATTCCCTCAAACTGTTCCATAAAAAAGCTGCTGCGAGTAAAAATAAATCATCATAATATCGCTGGTCTAAAAGGTTGCTCAATGTTATTTTTATTACTCATTTGTATCTACTGATGTCACATAAGCACCACTTTGTATAATCAAACAAAAAATCTGTTTGTTCCTCTGGGTATGAACCAGTACTTCCTTCTCCTAGAGCCTAATAAGTGTCAAAGAAATAAAGTTTACAATGATGCAACACAGCACGTCGGTGCCACAGTAGCACAGTAGCTCAAGAGATCCCTGGACTCTGTCTGTGAGGAGTTTGCATGTCCTCCCCATGTCATCCTGAGAGCTTGACTCAGAGGTATTCGGAAGTCCATGCCATTCGCAGTCCCAATGATATGGAGGACAGGAGGATCACGTGACTGACTGTTTCTTCTTTCTCACCAATGTATCTGGCTTCTCTACTAAAAATATGAAATCTATTGCATACCCCAGTCATGAGACCAGTGACACATGATGAGTTTGCCAAAACCAAAGCTAGCAGAGACATGGAGCCTAGATGAGCAGATGAAGATGCCTCAATGCATGAACCAGATCCAGATGTTGAACATTTTATGCCTAGTTATCCTCATCTGGAGGCACAGCCAGAATAAAATGACCTGGTCAGGGACTTACATTTTTGACAAAAGCTAGAGCAGATTAACTGTGATTATCTTAAAAAAGTTTAGTTTAATGTTTGTCCAAATTACTGCATGATACAGCAAATCTGCATTTATTTGTGCATTCAGCTTGACATTGTTCTATCCTAATTTCATAGTTTTCAGGTTTTAATAATCAAATATTAGAGAAAATAGCTGCATGTTGACGACAATATAAACACAAAAGATGTGTCATTTACCAGCTACATAAAAAACAGCTGAAGATTTTAACACCTAAAATATTACCACTGGATCCAACATCTATAAATACAAAAAACATGTTAACCTCTTCTATTTCTTCATTTTGTCTGACAGCAAAAACATTGACATTCGAACCTTAGACCCATGCACTAAAGTCGGCAATGTTGTACGTTTTGCTGAAATAAACTGTAAACTGCACGTATTCAAGACATTATTTCCAACTGGTGGGTCGCATTAAAGAAGGTCATGTCAAGGTCATTTCAGTGGTCCATGAATGCAACCCGTGTTAACCTACAAATCAAGATAAAGGAATATTTCAGGACTTTTGTGCCAGAGCAAACACGACAAACAACGTTTGGTAAGTTTCGCAATGCACTTAGCTAAACTACTAAGCTAAGTTACACAACAAAACCATAGCTCAGTGACATTAAACCCTTCATCCCTTTGACGTATGAGCTTTTAGTATCGCTGAAATAAATATAAACTAGTTTTTACTAGATTTTATTTACTTATTGTAAATTATTTACAATTAAATATTGTTTTATGAACGATATTTGCAGCACATACACATCTTACAGGTCGCACAAAGCTGGAAAACGCAGCCACGTACTTACTGGTTGTGACCACTAGGTGGAAGCATTTCAATCCAATAAGCAAAACGCTCTTAGGTATTTGCAACGAACATGCAAATGCTCGTTCAGACTAAACAGTTAAATACTAAGTTTGTATTATCCCTCAGAAATCCAGAAAAAATAGAAAACATAAATATAAAGCAGCATATACTCTACACAAAGGCTAAAAAGATTCACGTCTCGGCGCTACCAAGCTGCCCGCTTTGCACCTTGACCTTCTGTGGCTCAGACTGTACCTTGCCATGTTGCATCAGCTTTAAGTTGCTCTGGATAATATTGAAAGTGTTACGAATTACATCTTGTAACAGATTGATAAATGACTCTAATGCGTTATATTTCTTGACCCTAAACAGGAGAAAGTAGGGTTAAATCATGAAAAACCACACAAACAAAAAGCAGCTAGCCCACGATAAGGGTGACTCGGTACATTGGATGTCTCTTTTCTTGTTCTGCTAGAAGTACGTACAGCATCTGACACTAGAGAACACGAAAGTTTATTGAATAGCCTAGAAAAAACCACAGGTGTTAAAGGATTTTGCTTTCTCGGTTTAGATCCTACTTGACAAACAGTTATCAGTTTGTTTAGGGAAATATTTCGTGCTCCAACCTCACATTACTTTCACTGTACAAACTCAAGGCTACAAGGATAAATTATTCATTAATATGGAGTTACTTTCCACTGCTATGCTGATGGTAGTTATATACATTTGATGGCCACTTTATTAGGACCCCCTTTTACCTTCAGAACTGCCTTAATTCTTCACGACAGATTCAACAAGGTGCTGGAAACATTCCCCAGAGATTTTGGTCCATATTGATTCGATAGCATCACGCATTGTATCCATTATTTATTTTTGATGTCATTTAATTTGTTCTTCCATATAGCATGTAGGAGTTTGGTTCTCTTTTTGAGTCTCCGTCCAAGGCGTCCTAATCACGTTTAGTGAGTTTTTCTTTGCTGGTGTCTACATACTTGTAGAGCTGCTATAAGAGGCGTTGTACAAAATCTTTTTTTATTTCAATCCTAAACAGGATAAGTGGGTTAAAAACAGTGGGGTGAAAAAACAGGACAAACTCTTCTCTTTGAGATATAGATGCCTTTTATTGTATTATGAATTGAAATACCGGTAAAAAAAGAACATCCTTAACGTCCCAAGAATAATAACAGCTCGAAACAATATACATACATTTTTATTTACACGATCTTAAGTCTTTTTAAAAACAGCTACATTTAATAACATTACATATAATATACTATAATTAATTTACGCTCACTTTACACCTCCACCCACGATTTCTTCTGTAACAAATAGTACCATATACACTACAGAAACGAAAACAGCACGGGGTTTCATGCTGATGGAAGATCCAGGTTCATCCGTTTGGCTCCGATCGTGAACCCGGCTTCATAGAGCACTCGTTACGTGTCTAAGGGAACAAGACGTCCGGTCTAAAAACAAGATTATAAAAGAGCAACACTGGAAGATAAATGAGCAACACTGAGCAGCGAGCGAGATCCGATCCCCAATCCCAGAGCAAATGCCGTACAGCTTCCCCTTCGTACAAGGTCCTGGATTAAAGGACTTCCATATCACCCATTAAACGTGTTTGTTTTTTTCTAGGTTCGTGTGATGAATTAAAGGAACACTGAATGGGCCTGAAGATGGAGGATGGACAGGCGAGCTTAGCCCGTTCCTCCGTGCAGATCAGAAGCAGAAGTCTGCCGCCTGCTGGTGAAAAGAGGCGAGCTACACACAGGCACTCGCTGGGTCCCTTCAGCGTGGGTATGGACGTCTGCTAAACGACTCAAAGTAAATGCATTTTCAATATTCAATCGCCGAATTTAACATCATCCCTCAGCCAGGAGTCCATCTTGGTGGCTAGAGGTTACGTGGAAACCCTGGAGCGCTCCTTTGACACACTGATCTGCGTTTAGGAGAAAGTACAGTACATGATGCGGAGTTTTGATCATGAGAGAGAAATCTAGTGAACACCGGTCGAACCCCGAACGCGCCTGCCAGCACTGTGTGCCCGGTGTGGGGCAGAGCGCTGGGGTACAGGCTCCATCACAGCTAGGGGGGATCATTTCACTTCTTCATAAGGTGCTCCATCTTGGGGTTGATGAAGGAGAATCCGGCAAATGCTGACTGGTCCATGGAGTCGATCAGGCTCTTGTCGCCTTGTGAGAGCCGGGGCTTCTCGCTCAGGAACTCCCGGTCAAAGTTGCTGCAGTCGTTGGGGGATTTCTGTGATGGGAAGAGCACATGCAGAGACACAGTCAGCCATCGCAGGTCACGACGATTCGGAAACACCTAAATCGAACAGCCTAAATCTAAGGAGCGTACCACTTTGGGCTTGAAGGGAGGAGCAACCTCTCGCTTCTCCAGTGCGGGCCAGTTAATGGTCTTGAAGAAGGAGTGGCCGCGGATATTTCCCACCACACCCAGCCGCCGCGTCGGCTCTCGCTCGAAGAGCTAGAGAAGAGAAACATGCTTTTAGTAACGCACACAAAAATATAGGCTTGCTTTATATTAAAGGAATGCAAGTAGCTTTGTTTACGTGTATTAAGCCCCGCCCATGACACTTAACTGGTATAAGACGTCCTTCAGTTGTTCTCATGCACACGCACGACGCAAGATTTAGGGATCTGTTTTATCCTATGGTCTACAGAACCACGCGTCTTACATTCAGTGAATTCTACATGGGCTTAAACCAGCTGTTCTTCAAGAGTTTAAGAACTCTGTGGTGTTTTAAAGGAGAATAATTCCATGTTTTATCCTTTGTTTCTTCATGAATGGGCTGTGTGACAAAGTATTAAAACTCTAGTTTCAAATTAATTCTACTAGAGCATTTTTTTGCTCATGACTTTCACCTTTATTTCACAGACTTTGAAAAGATAATGCACTCTTTCACTGACAAAGTTTCCCAGATCCTTCCGTTACCTTCCGAGTTGCAAACAGCCGAGTCTCTGAGGGAGTTAGTGTTACAGCTAACGTAGGTCTAGGGTGTTCTGTGCTGTACTATGTCTTTGTTTTCTTGTGAGTAAATGATAACAGAGCAGTGAAAACAGCAGCAGGATGTTCATACATGGGAACATTTGGATATTTTTAATCTTAGAAAAGCCCTAGTGATCATGATGTTATGACTCTTTAAACAATCGGTACTCAGCAGTAGATACAGGACCTTCATGTCTTTAATGTGTCCATCTTATATCAAAACATATTTCAGGTCAATTCCTGAAATTGTTTAAGAAGCTGTTTTATTGTACCTGGCTTATTATGAAGGTAACATAACTTTTCTGTGTTCTGCCCCACATAAGCCAAGCCTAATCACGTTCTCCATCAAGCTGTGTTCCACTTCTCAACTACGTACGCAAGCCTCCACGTGACACACGGAACTGTGCGGGGTTTATTACATAGTCTCATTCCTCCTTAAATGGTCTCACCTTCTCCAGCAGGTCTTTGGCCTCTTTGGTGATCCACCGTGGGTAGTGTGGCACATCCATCCTGATCGACTCAAACAGCTCATCTTCGTCATCGCCTTGGAACGGAGACTGACCGATCAGCATCTCATAAACCAGCACTCCGAACGACCACCAGTCCACAGAGAACGTGTACTTCTGCCCTAGTAAGATCTGGCAGAGGAAGAAGGGAGGAGAGGATTCAGGTTTTGCTTTCGGTTGGCTGTCATCACTAACCTTTTTAGGACCCATGGAGACTTATTTGCACTAAGAAAATGTATATAAATAAAAATCCTATACACCATGGTCAGAAAGTATAAGGAAACTTTTTATCGGTTGCCAAGGTTACGTGAAATCCCTATATCAGAACACCTAAGGTGATTTCGGCCGGTTCAAATCTCATCTGAGTGTTCTATCGGTTTCGCACACAATATTATCAAAATATGTAATCACAATCATATCATTTAAGAGACGGAACCTGCTGCTGTACCGTAACGAGCAAAGGCTATGAGGTACTGCTTATATACGTTTCTCTTCATTTCCCGGAGATTCGGCCCACGCAGCAGTCCGGGGTGCCTCCCACATTACAGCTTTGTGTTTAGTCGGAATACTCCTGAATGCCTGCTACGTGAACGTGCTGGAATGTGACCTGACGAGGCGAGGCCCGTGTTCACACCATACTTTCGCTTTCACTTCCCCTTTTGTATTCTTACTTTTGGTAAATAAACATAACTGAAATGAATTTAAGATCTAATGTAATACTGGAACCCATAGGAGTACCGATCTGATAAGGTGCTCAGACATTAGCACAGGTCTGGATGCAGCAATGACACACCTCTGGGGCGATGTAATCAGGGGTTCCACAGAAGGTCGTGGCACGGTGTTCTCCGAACATGTTTTCCTTGCACATCCCGAAGTCCGCGATCTTTATGTGGCCGTCTCGGTCCAGCATCACGTTATCCAGCTTCAAGTCTCTAAAAATGCAAAGTAACACCCATATGCATTCCTATACGACACAGATCAGTCATGGTGTGCACAATAGCAGCTGTTTTCCCTTTTCCTTTCTCGATAAGTAGTTACTCGGGAAAGGTATTGGAGTTGTGAGGGTTCATTTAACCCCTGATTTATACAAGGCTTAAATGGGAACCTGATAGTTCCGGTGCAGAACAAAAGAAGCAAAGGTCACAACTGATAATGTGGTTGCTGATTGACTATTTATAGGGTTCTGGTCACTTAATGGCAGCATGTAATTAGAAGTTGATGCACAATTATTTACCAGCAAGCCTGAGACGACTCACCTGTAAATAATGCCTTTGGAATGCAGGAACTGCAGGCCACAAATAATTTCAGCCCCATAAAACCTGCAGAGAGAGAAAAACATGAGCTTAAACTGCCACTGCAGGTCACTGAACAAGAACTCTAGCCGATGGTCGTCGTGCATCTTGTTGAGTCTATATGAAGAATTCTGAGGGCAAAAGGGGGGTCCAACCCAATACTACCTAATAGAGGCCGGTCAGTGTATCTTTTAATGAACTGAAACTATGAAATTGAGACACAGTTTATTGTCTATGCTCCTCCATAACAGGTTGAGCCAGACTTCTTGCCTTCCAAAATCCCGTCCACATTATTTCGGGGTACGTTTATGAGGCGGCACTCCTGCCCTGCTGACTGACTGTGTCTTTATGGCAAAGGCAACGGTGCTGGATAGTCGCTTACGTGGCTCTGTAGAGATCAAATCGACCTTTATCCTGAATGTGAAACATCAGATCTCCTCCGTTGAGATATTCCATCACAAAGAACAAGTGCTCCTATGGAAACAAACCCATCATTCACAACCTGCTCACATAGCAATACTGGAATCTGTTACTGTCGGAGTGACCGTGTCGCCATTCTGGCCACGGCGTATCCTACCTTGGTCTGGGCGGTGCAGTAGAGGTGTGTGAGGAAGGGGTTTTCCCATGCTAGAGCCAGCACCCTCTTCTCCACCATGGTGCACTCCACGTCGTCGTCCATCAGCACCACGTCTTTCTTCAGCGCCTTTATTGCGAAGTATTCGCCGCGCCCCTTCAGCTCGGCCAGCAGCACCTGATGGGAAACCAAAGTTAAGGCAAAACTGCACACACAGATGATCCTCCCAGCGATGATGTAATACGATGGAACAGTGCTATAGTGTTATTCCTAACAGCAACACATTACTAGGACTTAATTTCATAAATCTCAGGTGTGGGTCTCACCTTGCCGAAGCTGCCTTTGCCTAACACCTTGTGGAACACAAACAGATCGATGGAGACACGTGGCAAGTGCGTGTTGGTGTTGGAGGGAGACGCGGGCGTGGTGCCATCCCACAACTTCTCGTACCCAGAGCCATCTGCTCGTACAAGCACACAGCCTTGAGCACGCTTTTAGCAAGACGCGAGGTACAAAAAAAGTACTGGAAACAAAAGCTGCAGTAAAGCAGTCTCACCACTAGGGTCCGCCGGAGTAGGCTTTGTAATATCCTGATAGATGCCGATGTCTGACAGTGTGGGGTCAGGCCGCTTCGTGGACGATTTCTGCGCAAAACACGCCAATAACAATAAAGCGCTTGGACCCGGGCACAAGACCTCAAGCAGACTCTATGCTTCGCTCACTTACCATGCTGACTTGGGTTAGCGCCTCAGCCAGGAGTTTCTGGTTAATACCGCAGAGGTTGGCTACTTTACTCTGGCATTTATGGTGGACATTCATCCCGCAGTCTACACAGAGTGGAAATAAAGAATTAGATACAGTAGCCCCAATTATGGCTATTAGATTCCAACCATATTACAGGAGCCGCATCTACTGTACAGTCTTTGACCAGAACTGAATATAATCAGTAAATGACTACACATTGTTGGCCAAAAAAAGCTTAAGGGTTAATAGAATGGTGTTAAATAGCAGAGGTCTGCATCTCATTAAGTGTGCACTTGGCCCACGGAGGCATCTGTCCTTATCATACAGGCAGCGTAACACAGTGATGTACTTTGGGTTTTATTGTATGAGAAAAGTCGATCGGATGTTTTGCTGTTGTTAAGCTGAAGCAGATACACAATCGGGAGGAGACCGAGAGTAAAATGTTGCGTCACCTTCGCATTTGAGGCCCTGCTTGACCATTCCCCACAGCAGACTCCCGCAGTGGTCGCAGAAGGTCGGACTCATGTAGTTGTGCGTCTTGAAGCGATGCGGCATATCGATCTTGAAGCGCTCCTTCTGAAACTGCAGACAAACGAACAGGCCGTGGTTAAGCCCAGACCAGGAGTCCCGAGTCCCGGTTTGCGAACGCCTCCTCACCCCCGGCACACGGTGGGATTCTGACCGACCACCTTCTTCTGCTGGCTCTTTCTACAAGTCCCTGGAGTCCATCTCAGGTTGGGTTTGCCTCTAAAGCTCTGGGCGTGCATTATGATCCCTTAAATACTACAACTAACGATAGATCGGTAGCTTCCCCTCTGCGACCGATTTGGAGTCGCAAAGATTCAGGAGTCACCAGGACTATTGATCGGTGGAAGACTCTGATCCTTGATCTCTGTGGGCTCATGATAACCTTTCACACCAAGACCCATTCGCTTTATCCACCACCTGACCGGTCGAGACGCGTTTGGTTTTAGAACCCAATTCTGCACAGAGGCAGAAGGTGTCTGAAGGTCTGGTTAGGTCAAAATAAAGCAGACTAAACTCCAGGAGAGATTAGATAGGAGGCAATCGAATGCAGATTAATGTGCAAGCAAGGATTTAGAACTTAGGAATGGAACGGAAGCAAGAGTTTCATGGACGTCATGCAGCACAGAGCTAATGGCAGATACGCTACTGCATGTGTGTGTGTGTGTGTGTGTGTGTGTGTGTGTGTAACATAAATCTTGGCCTACCATAGTGTCTCGGCTGTTTTGTAGCAGTGCCTGTGCATCTCCCCAATGATCTTATCAATGCACTTCTTGTGAATGGCCGCATTGCATTCTGGGAAGGGCAGAGAGAATGTGGGGAGAGGTTAACCACAGTCAGGTAACCTAATTAAGCAGCCCATAGCTGAAGGATAAGCACTATTCCAAAAACAAACGCTGTTACTTCAAGATTATGGCATGCACGGCATTTTTCTTTCATTCTAAGTGCAAAATGCAACAATACCGTATGCCAATCGCCATAAAACCCAAAAGAAGTAGAAACCGGACTATTATATTATAGTTATATTATAGTTATATTGTGTACATTAGTCTATGGGTGCGATTTCAGACACCCTCAGTCCCAAGACGTGCCAAAACTGTGTTAAAAGTCACTTTATGTTCACTTATTTCGTGGGTTTATTGAGTTTATGCATTATATTACATTCCTTTGTCTTATTCTTGCTTTAAATCATTAACTCCATATGAATACCGGCGTAAGACATCATTTGCAGGTCGAGATCAGATTAATTCCATTTCCATGACTTCTTATGGGGAAATTCGATCGTGAATCCAAACAAATCGGAGATCGAACGGCCTTCTGAAACCAAATTAAATTCGAATTCTGAGGTTCCACTGCATCCATTCTTCTTATTTTCTATCCTACGTGCAGCACTTTGGACTGGTTATGTGCGTTATGATTCACTCCTACATTCTAGAACGCAGTAATACTACGGGTAACCTGTGCATATGTGAGAGCTAGTCAAACGTAACGGATGGCTGAATGGGAAAATTGCCCGGACAGCACTTTTGGTATTAGCACAGCAGGTAATCATTTCTGAAGAACAGCTCTAGAGGAAACCCTGAGAAAACCACAACACGACTCACATGAAAGTAACACTGAACTGCTAAATAGCAGCACTGTCCTCACTCCCGCTGTTTACCCACTGACTCATGCCTGCCTCCACTGGAATGGACAAAAAGACCCAGCCTACACTCAGCCCCACAAGGGTCGCGAAGGTCGCCTGCATATGATCAGTCATAACATAACCGGTCCTAAACATGGATCATAGTGTGAAACACTTACGTCTGCATTTGTAGCCCTGCTTGTTAAGACCCCTGCAAGTGAAAAGACAAAAATGGGTGTTAGAGTGCAGTTTACATTTCGGAGCATCACCAGTGAGCAGGAACGGTTATTCTGCCGAAACCACAGAACTATCAGAGCCCACACCCAAAAGTTGCACTCGCACCACTAGAGCCTGAGCCGAGCTGTGACTGCTAGCAGAGTTATTACACACGGTTAACGCTGAAGACATGGGAGGAAGCCATGCTGGCTATTTATTGTTACAATGACCATCCGCTCACCAGACGAACTCTTTGCAGACGGAGCAGAACGTGGGCTGCTTGAAGAACGTCGCGAGGAACTCGTGGTTTTTGATGACGTGAACCTTGGCCTGCTTGATGGCTCCTCTCCGTCGGTTCAGAGTTAAGATCGTGTCCTCGTCCTTCTCCCTGGTGGACGCCTTGGTATCTGGAAGACAGTTTGGGATCCACTTTAAGACCTTGGAGCATCTTTATGACGAACATGAGAGCACAGCAGCACAGATTGGTGCCGTTCTAAAGGCAGGTGCAGAACGTACGCAGAGGATCCGAACCTAGAAACTGTATGCGTTATAGATAGAGAATATACACAGGTATTGCACCACGGAACGTCTGATCATTAGCGCGGTGGGCTACAAAGATGGTCTGGAAAACTGTCACAACGTTTTGTAATTTGGTAGGAAACCTGAGTCATCTCAGTGGGCTCAGACGAACCGCTCTGTAGCAATCCACCAAAACCAGAGTGGCATTCAATCTACCCCCATTGCTCCCACCCCTCAATTTACCCTCTGACTCACGCTCTGCCCTATGGAGCAGACATATCCAGCCGACGCTTCGACCCACAACACTTTGTGCCAACAGGCATGTGACGACAATGTGTTACAACTTTTAGATGCCCGATCTACAGTACTGTCCCAAAAGTCTTAGGCACACCATTATATTTGTTCTAGAGGTCGATGACTGGGCCCAAAAACTTATTACATGCTACAATCCAAGCGATTAAGAGAGGACTTTGCTCAGAGTGCTTTGGCAGTGCTTGGACTTGATCCATCGACAGGCTGGTGAATAGTTCAGTAGCTCACCCGCCGAGAGAAAAACTATACACGTCTTTGTTCCCATTAAGGTACCAGTTTGTGCCATTTTGTTTGTGCTGCCCCTATCATGGTGTTTCAGACTCTAACTAGCAACCCGACACTGTTGCATTATTCAAAGTGCAGATTTACCGTTTTTTGCCCCCATTATCCCCTTAATTAATATAATAATTCCTCCCTAAGACAGGGGCACTCATTATATCTGTATACACAAGATCTTGTATATATATATTATTTAAGGCTTGTATCTATTATATCTATTTAGTTATAAATATGGAAATATTTCATAAGTTTCATTTTGTGTTTATATTATTATTGGGGCAGCATGGGTGCCGGGAGCAGACGGAGGAACTAAAACTGGTCCGGAGTCATCTGATGGCGCAGGGAATAACTGCTGATGGAAAAAGCAAGTAAGAAACAAACTAAGTGTTTTTATAAAAAAAAAGTGATGGATTGTAAAAACTGAGGAAGACCAAAAGGCAGATGGGAGATGGAGAGACAAATGAGGCTCGGTCCCTACAGGACTTCTTTTCCATGAGCTACTGTTTGATGTGCATGTTTTGGGCTAGAACTGCCGTCGGCCGGCCTGTTCAGACACGAGCTCTATAAATAGGCATGACTGTGCCTCTTTCAGGAAGCCTCTGAAGCTGGGTGGGACAGAGAGCACGTCTGCCACTTCAACCACTACTGCATCCACTTCACAAACACTTCAGCAGCTCCTGAAGCGGACTTTCTATCCTTCCCATCGTACCCATCAGTACCACAACAGAGCGGACACACAATGCCAATGTGCTGTTAGATGTGGTGTTCGTCTATTCCAACGTACAACGTACAACGTACGAAACTGGCCAGCATAACTGTCTCTAGCAGCTCTCTTTTAGGGAAGTAAAAACAGGAGGGTAAAGTTCTGATTTTCTTGTTTTTAGTCAGTGGCAGCTTGGTGAACGTTGGGGAACAGCAGCCCAGAACGTTATGACTGGGCTTAGTGGGAATCCACCGTACGCAATAATAGTTTCAGCTCCACTTTCACAGGTCACAGGGTGTCCTGGTGTCTATTACCGATGGGCACAGGGACTTATTCTGATCAGGGTGTCGGTTAATGTAAACGTTCACAGAGATGTGATGAGAAACGCGGTCATACTACTGTGTCAACCACTAGGGAGCATTGCAAACGCAAACACAGACATACACAGACGGCTGTACAACACAATTAAAAACAAGCACTGTGAGCCGGGAAACAAACGCGGAGCGGCTGGGCATTAACTGTTTTAAGTTTAAAGCTCCTTACACACATTAAGTGAATTCTGAATTAACTTTAGTCAAGGCAATGTGCTGTTCATGTGTGTGTGTGTGGTGTGTGAGGCTGTCAGTGTCACAAGTGCAAAGTTAATTGTACAGAATCGGTTATGAAGACCGATCTTGTCACGGGGCCGATCACACGCTGACTCTCTAGCCTTAACACGGCAAGGTGACGCATTTCTGCCAGGTGAGCTTATATAAATATATACATAGCTACATCTCCAGTCATACCAGACAAACAGCGTAGTTTTTCAAATCCTTACTGGCAGCACTGACTAATCGCTCACGGCTGACAAATGCACGGCATTCCATAAAGGTGTGCCGATACTTTGGGTAGTGCATATGCACCTCACAAAATACGGTGAAACCCATGTTTGCGTGTCAGGTAAGTCGGGTGTTTGTGTGCTCACCCTCACCTATGTCATTGTCTTCAACAAAAAAAACTGCACCGACATCTTCAACCCTGCCGGACGGCCTGCAGATCTACCCAGAATTCTGCATGGCCGTTGCCCTTCTTGCAACGCTCGGCGATGGCGGACACGCCCACTGTGGGCCTCGGACAAGAGCCTCCTCGGCGGTCTTTCATCAGCAGCACCTGGATGACCCGGCCTTCGTAGATGTGGGCGTCGAAGCTGGAATTCCACGCCGGGTACATGGTGGGCTTCTTCTGGATCAGGGTCTTCCCTCGCTCTGCAACCAGTGGACAAGATTCAGCAGGACGATCAAGATGCTTAATTCATCGTGAATGCTCACGAGGACCAAATTTCCGCACGAGGATGAATACTGGCTGCATTCAAAACACTTCCCGATTCAACACTACCTCCATGCTACATAGCATATAGAGCGGCATTAGACTAGGAACAGAACTGGTGAGGGTGGTAAACTAATTTGGACACTTCCTTATATGCAGGCTCAATCGAGAGCGGACTCCGTGAGATGGCGTGTGAGATAACAGCTCGAATATGATGTTATTATTGCACATGTTATTTATAAAAGTACTTGACAGCTTGTTTGCAACACATCCCACCCAACCATGCCAATCCTCTTTGCACGTAAACATGCCAAACACATAAAAAACCTCGATTTTTTGGGCCGACTCACCTGTGTTGAGAGACTCCTTCATCTTGATGGCGCAGAACGGCTTCTCATTCATAGGAGCAAGGCCTCCTAGACTAAAGTCACTGAAGGCGATCCGCAGGAACGGAGCCATAGTGAACGCTCACCTGAAACACACACACACACACACACACACACACACACACACAGAGAGATGAGGATGAACCAACATTTGTTCAGAGTGCAAGAACATTTCCCATGAAAATGGCACACAGTAACAGTACAATCACGAATTAGACACGTTTCTCAGTTGCTATAATGTTACACGTCTATAAGAAAAGCTGCATGTGTAATGAGGATTTCATTCTGAAATTGAACAGCATTCTGATCGCAACACTGAACTTGTGTTCTTCCCCAAAAAGGCGCTTTTCGAAAACCGCACCTGCTTTTTTCAAAACGCGAACTAAACAGCACCAGCTCAAACTCTTCAGCCTCCACAAATAACCATGTAAATGCAGTTAAAGAGTCTAAAAGCGGAGAACGTGAATGTCCTCGAGTGGCCAAGTCAGAGCCTTGACCTAAACCCTCTGTGGATAAAAAAATCTGTGGATGGAACTAAGGAGAGCAGTCCACGGCGGCACACCATGAGATCTGACTAAACAATGGGCAAATATTTGGCTCACCCCAACCTAGGTAGAGACATATGGAAACTGACAGCTATAAATAAAGCTAAAGGTGTTTCTACAAAGTATTACATTATCACTTTACCAAACCTTATTCTAATCTTTCATTATTTTTATTATCTTTGACCACAACTGTTTGTTCTCATCATTTATATGTTGTTAAAATCTATACGCAACTCTGGAAGGCTACCTGAAATATCAAATATGTAAATATTAACTTGTCTTAGTCGCATAATTTTTAATGCATCAATCATAATTAGTATGAGTTGTTAATAATTGAATAACATTCATCATCACCATCTTAGCAAAATGCTCATTCTATGTGGAACATGTATAAGAAATGGCACGTCTAAGTTATTATCTCTTTCCCTGACGGCTCCTGCTGCCACACATTAATGAGCAAAGCGTACGAGGAAGTGTCCGAATACCTTTACCGACATGACCTGTTCTGTTCTTTATGTGCTAACAGGACTGTATAATGCATGTGGACTTTAGCCAATATTAAAGACGGGACCTTCTACTGTACAGCCGATAAGTCCAGGATCCTCCTCGTTCTTAAGCAACAAACAAACAAGATTAATAAGGTTGTAAAGGCACTGAGGAGGCTAGCTGGGGATAGGGTTGGGCAGTATTGATGTTTTTCATACTTCGGATAACAGCGTGGCATACGTGAATCACGAATCAGGAGAACCGAGGTACTACTGTACACGAACAGACACAAATATATGGACAGCACTCGTCACGTGAATACAAAGGCTCCAAAGCAGTCATGCAAAGCCACTAACAGGACTGTTCAAAAAAATCCATCAGACCTTTAATGACTTCTGCCTACAAGCCACTCGTCTCGCGTCACACCGACTCTCAGCACCAGCTCTGCTTGCAGCAACTTCATGTCCTTTTATGTGGAAAATTCGGTTTTAAAACTCTGAATATGCCACATTGCACAGCTTTCCAAACCGAGCTATTAAAGTTGGAATGAGTAGCATTCCGGATCGTGAAATCATTTCACTGTGTCATAACTGGTGTTTACTCAATAACAGATTACAGGAAAGCCAAGGCAGACTTGACACAAACTTAAATACAGGCAAGAGTCTCATGACTGAGGGACTTTACAAGGAAGGTTCCCGTCACAAATAAGAGGAAGAAGTTTCAAAGCCCTGCTCATGCCTGGAAAGTGTCTGAGAAGAACGACAGAACTCCGACGAACTCTGCTTTGATCTGCCGCATTAGAAGAAGCTGATCCCAGGTCGCGGTCGCTGGGTACCGCCGAAACGGAGAGACGAAGGGTGCGAGCGAGCGTGCTGGGTTGCTATGGTGAGGATTGAGCATTCCAGTTGGCATTCTTGGCTCAACAGCAAGCCTCTGTTTGGTACAATTAATCAGAAGGTCAAGAAGCAGATCCCGACCCAACAGTTTGGCCTGAACAAAATTGTCTTTTTGTTTCAGACCCATAGGTAGCTTTGGTAAACAGAAAGGCCTCCAACAATAAATCTTCCTATTACATGACAGTTCAAAATGTAGGCGGGTCAGGGCCGCAGTTATTCTTAGGAGGCATCCGTTCAGACGCTGCCTCATGATGGACTAAGGCATGGCATGCAATGATCCACAAAATAATTGGGACTTTTCATACCAGCCAGACAGAGTCGCACCTTGTCGTCTCAGGCATGAAAGCACCTGGAAAAAGAAACGCAGCGCTCTCATGCGCTTTATAGAATTACTAATTATGCAACGTGGTGATTTTTGGCTACACGTTCTCCATACATTAGAAGATTTGGAACCAGAAGAGGCAGTTGACGTTGTGTTCCACGCTATATGTGCCACACCCCATAACAGCAGAGGCCATGTTTGGGCTACAGGACCCGTCACTGTACTGAACCAACAGAATAAATACCAACGGGTGTTATCGATACTCCCGCCTCGTGATGAGTAGCTGCTGAACATCTCTGCTGTTAGCTCTGGTGTACAGGGTGTGTGAGTGTGAGAGCTCACTAATCGCAGGTTATTAGCAAGCAAATCCTGCATAACAGCATGTCTCCAGAGCAAACCACATTGAGCAACGCTGCCCGTGCCTCGGGACTTCTAAAGAGCGAACGTCTCAGCAAACAAACATAGATGAACAAAAGTACTGGGACACACCAATGAGTCATTGAGTTCGGGTGTTTCGTTCAGGCCTGCTGTAACAGGTGTAGAAGATCAAGCATCCAGGCGTGCAGTCTGCCGTTACAAAATTTGTGAAAGCATGGGTCTCACTGAAGCGTGGCACTGTGACAGAATGCCAGTGCAACGAGTAGGTTCTTGAAATTTCTTCCCTCCTCGAAGGGAATAAATTGTGAGTGGTACTAACGAAAAGTGCAAGCTTGTGGGAGCCACAGCCACTCAGAGTTACAGAGCGGGGTCGCCGAGCTCCAAACCTCCTCTGGCATCAACATCAGCACAAAAACGATGCCCCGGGAGCTTCCTGGCATGGGTTTCCAAAGCCGAGCACCTGCATGCAAGCCTTACATCAGCAGGCGTTGGATAGAGCGGTGTAAAGCCTGCCGCCACTGGACTCTGGAGCAGTGTTATCCAATTATTATCCAAATCTTGCTAAAATGACAAATCTAATGGTGGTCTAAGACTTTTGCACAGTACTGCATGGAGTCTGGAGCCTACCCTTGAGCACCCTGGAGAGAGCACCAGTCCATCACAGGATGCCATAACTGTACCGCTCAACCTTCAAGCCCAGTCCGGGCTTTTGAACACAGGTACCTCAGGAACTGTGGGTTCTGGCCGCTGGTGATGAACCACAGGAGGAACTGGTAGGAAAGTTCCCGTAAGAAATAACAACATTACCTCTTGCACAATCCAAACTATTTTCCAGAACGAGGATCTACACAGTATGACTGTACTAGTAGGAGCCAGTCGGGCGCTAAACTGCTTGTGCTGAGCAAAATAAAGGCGTGTTACTGATTGTTATGAGTGTGAATTTGGGTCGGTGTGAGGACTGTTCATTTCTGAGTACATACCCAC
This sequence comes from Ancistrus triradiatus, assembly GCA_025084515.1. Taxonomy (NCBI): domain Eukaryota; kingdom Metazoa; phylum Chordata; class Actinopteri; order Siluriformes; family Loricariidae; genus Ancistrus; species Ancistrus triradiatus. The sequence goes on from JAJAGP010002984.1 coordinate 50,724, forward strand.
TCACATTTTGCTGCTAGCTCATACATTACGCGGCTCTCAGGCTGTACTTATTGTGTTACCGTGCTGAGTGATGTTTGTTCAGCAGTAATTGCTGTTATTGATGGACAGCCTGACATTGGAGACCTGTGTGTGTTTCTAAGCTACCTCCTACTCTCTCCTTAACCTCGACTCAGGTTACACACACACACATACACACACACACACACAACACACACACACACAACACACAGGGGCTGTTGAGCAAGCACGACTCAGCACGGTCCGGTCAGGGAAAACCGGCGCTGAGAGGCCTAGCATGGAAAGATCGTTGTCCTTGATACGAGTTGCTGATCTCAGGTTTCTCTTCGCAAGAAAAGGGAATGCGAATCGAGATTTGAGCAGAAAGACAAGCTCTCTCTCGTTCTTCCCCTCTCCGTTCTCAGCCTTTTGTCCCACTGAGGCTCGGTTTAAGATTTCTAGACCAATAAAGTTTAATAAGCTGCTCAGTCAAACGAAGCGTGACACTGCATGTGGTCCTGGGATGCGAGAGCGGCCTTGAATGTATTCTACTCTGAGAAACTGTTAATGTTTACAGGTTTTGAGCAGGACAAACCTATGAACGAAGCTCTGTCTGCCTCTACTTTCACTCCTTACATAAGCAGACGGTACAGACACGTCACCGGCCTTTGTCTTTTCAAAAACCAGTTGTGTGTCTGCATTTAGTGTCAAGTCTGAGAGTCAATCACCAAGTAACTAATTAAATCTTTTGAGAATGCAGCCATTATCAACACAACCACAAAACCATGAAATCTCAGGATCTGACTTTAGAAAATAGTGACTTTTGCACCATCATTAATTTGGACCAAATACACTTTTTCTACTTAGAATCAGCCACCAAACACCTTTCTCAGGGGCGTTTCTACACTACTTGTCGTACTGGGGCGCACACGGAATTTAGAAGGGCACGGCTGTGCTTGCCAGTCAGTCGTGGGGTCACAACTGTGCGGAAAATCAAGCTTTTGGAAAGACGCTGGGGCATTATGGGAAATGTAGTGCCTGTAGTGAATTTGCGTGGCATCTTGTAGTCCAAGACTCGACCGAGCGACTCTCAACCAAGGCTGCAGTAGCAGAGGAAGTGTGTTGGCACAGAGGCTGCTGTGCCCTGAACATTCGGGTACAGGTCTGTTCCAATGAATCTCAGAAGCAGCTGCCAGACGCAGAGCTGAGTGGGATTGTCTGTTGCAGCACCAGTGGATGATCTTGCCAATAATCTACCTAACAAGTCTTCCCAAAAACAAAGAGGCCATCTAACCTGCTTATCCTGTGAATGCTAATTATGGCAGCAGCCATGGCGTGCCTCTGTGTTTACACCCGACCAACGTCTTTGTTCTACCACTGTGGCTCATTTCATTAACGCTCAGTTCTGGTAAATGATACACACCCAGAAATAAAACATCACCGTTCTTATAGATCAAGAGGTATTGTTTGTAAACACAACATAAGGTCAGTAATTTGTGTGCACCATTCGGTGTTTCCAGTTTTTCCAGTTTTGGATTTGTGTATAGAGATTTAGATTTGGGACCGTGACTGCAAGGGTTCAGTCCCATGCATCCACAATAGTGTTAATGAGGTCCGATACTGGCGCTAGATGACAAAACCAACTCTAATGAAGCAGACGTGTATTCTTCAGTGTACTAATATTCCTAATGCTGGCACAATTTAGAGCATGGAAATCAACACTCCAAGCGAAGCTCCATCACGTTTGGTTGGTTCTTGAAATGCTTTACATTTTAGCTCCAGGATTGCTGAAGCCCTGCTTTCTCTCTCTCTCACTCATAGATATGCAGCAGCTACAGGGTGAGGACTGTACCGCGAATCAACGTCAGGCCATCCACACGTGCCTGCAGCATATCGGCCATCACAATAACAAAATGCATCATACAAAAGAAGTAAGGCAGAAAAGAAAGTATGGCGCTTGAAAGAAATAGCCTAAAACAAACATAAGGAAAAGAAAATACAAAAAGGCATGAAAAGAAAGCATAAAACAGAAACAAGAAGGCAAGTAAAGACAAAGAAAAGATTAAGGATGAGGTGTAAAAAGTAGTAAGAAAGAACAGACAACAGCTATTTAGAACAGAGACTTTAAAAGATACAAAAAAACACAAAATAAGACAAACCAAGCAACACAGGAAAGCATAAAGGAATGGAAATACTTCTGAAAATACAAACAAGAAAGAAGGAAGGAAAGAAAGAAAGAAAAAGAGTTCAAGGTCGGAGGAAAGGTATTGTTGGTGTCATGTGACTCATTTCACAGAGCAATTGATTTCTTTCAAATCCCTCAGGCTCAGAAACAGGAGCCTCTGGCTCTCTCTCTCTCTGAGACAAACACACACACACACACACACACACACACGTCTGTCCTTTTGGCTTTTCAACAGAAAGTTAAAGTTTCTGTAAAAAAAGAAAAAAAACAACTCAACACCAGTTGTGCCCATGGGTACCAGCACGATGTCCTCGCCATGCCAAAAAAGTTTTTTCTGTCTTTGTGGGGACATTTGGTCCCTACGATGTACTATAAACATGCTCAAACATGCCTGCCCACACACACACACACACACACACACACACACACACACACACACACACACACACACACACCTGTAGGTCGGAGTGGAAAAGCCAGTTTTGTATAAATGTGTGTATGAGGTGCTCTGCATGAACATGTGTAGAAGTGTGTATGCAAGTGAATCTCGGTACGTCTGTGTGTGTGTGTGTGTGTGTGTGTGTGCGCACAGTATCAGGGTTCGGTCAAACCTGCTGAGCTACTCTCTCAGGTGCTATATCAAAGACAAGAATGCAGGAAGAACAGGTCCGTCACTGTGCATGTGCGCACGTGTGTGTGTGTGTGTGTGTGTGTGTGTGTGTGTGTGTGTACAGTACTATGAGTGAAGCTAAAGTGCTGAAGTGCATCTGTGCATTAAAATAACCCACCAAAACAACAAACAGGGATAAGTAAACCTAAGTTTTTCGGGTACGAATGATGGCCATTTAGCAAGTGAGTCAACTCTTTCGGCTCCCAAACGACTCCTCATTTCATTCATCCGAGTTTAGCACGGTTCTAACCTATGATTAGTACGTGTGCACATGTAGCACTTAACCTATTCGTGTAACTTGCATCACGTAAGCATCCTAAGCCTTACTTCCTTAATGTTTGGTATGAAAACAATTAAATGTGAAAACCTCACAGGTACACATGTATTAAATGTCGTATTTATACCGAACGTTGTTTTTTGCAACAAATGCTAACAGACAGCGCGCATTGCCAATGCCAGATGGTATCACAAATCAGGGTATTAAAAATTCTGCATCCACAGTCCTGTCCCAAGCCCAGATTTTTGGAAAAAGGCAAGACGCCCAGTCACAGAGCTGCCACCGAAAGAAAATGCAGTCTTATGAAAAGGGCCATCCCTGGTCACTATCCCAAGCTCAAGCCCTGCTGTCCCAGGCTAGTGCTGTGGCCATTACTGAAGAGCTCCGTCAGAGATTCGGATCGAAGCAAGAGCAACAAAACGTTCACAAAGTGCCCCATGAACACAGGCAACAGCCAGAGTGAAATGTGGGAGGACTGTGTAACAACTGCGCTGGAGCCGATGTGCAGGACGTTTGGCCGTCTAGCCATGCATGTCTATGCAAACACTCTGAGGGGGAGCTACGCCCGACAGATTTGGGAGCTGGTTCCTGCAGTCGGTATTCTCAGGCAGGTTAATCGATGCTTTTCTGCTGTCTAGTGACTGCAAACAAGTGTATAAGCCATCTTTGTGTTGCGCTTGCTATTTGTCTGGTTCCATTGCGGCGTGTTTTATTCTGTAGGGATGGGACAGCAAAATTCAATCTGAACTAGCCTGGCATCACGAGCGAAACAAAAAACCCTCGGTCATGTGCACAATAAATGTTAAAAGTGCAGAAATCCTGCACACTACAGACTGAACGCGGAGATCAAAGCCCGATTAGGAAAGAGTGTTTGTGTACGCCGTCTGTGGGCTTGCTCAACAAAGAGGATGAAGCGTTGTGAAAATCATAGCAGATCTCTGTGGCAAGTACGAATACACTGAACATAAAAGGTGGAGCACGCAGAACGTCTCGGGCAGCTCTGTAACGCTGCACAGCATCGATTTCACACTCAAACACGAGTTAGAAATGACTACTGTGGAAAAAAGAGTGTGTGAGCACGTTGGTGGAGTCAAAGCCAGCGCAGCAGACTGCACCGAGAGAGACCACAACAGCCTGCAAATGTTCTTTGGAGGAGGGTTTGTGTGTCACCGCACAATTACTCGCCAAGAAGCGACACAGGGAGATTAGAAAAAAAGAGACGAGACGATATAGCGCGAAAAAAACCACAAACAGTTTGTTGATCTCTTCCAGGGTACATATAGCGCAGACAGTCAGGCATGAAATATTCATCACATACACAATCCAAACGACAGCTGTTTGGAAGCTCAGGAACAAATCCACACAACTACATAAATAAAACAGCAGGTGATTGTGCAAACTTTGCCAGTTACCCTGAGGTGAAGCTTAGTTAGTATCTAGAAATGTGGAACCGGTTGTTAAATGAACACTACAGCTGGGGATTACATGGCATACATCTGGGCAGGTAACGACATATCATCAAAATGGCTTTTCTTCGTCAAAAGTATTGGCACACCTATGACAGCTATTAACAGCCTAGCACCCATGTAGCAACCACTTAGCAAGCACCTCTGGCGATCCCATTCACAGCTGTATTGATCTTATCGTTCCACAAATCCTTACTTGCATCCTGTATTTAAAGCCTTTGTGCTATATCCATTATCATAAGACTCTCCACAATCAGCTCATGAGAGAGAGGCAGTGCATCTGTGCCTCTGATATATAGGATTTTGCCCACAAATATACACATGAACAGTAATATAAACATGTGCAGTACTTCAGTCAGCCCTAGTACGCGTCCTATATGCACAGCGACTACACTGGGTATGTACAGGTTGTGGCTATTTATGTATTTATTTCAGCCATTTTCCAAGCAAAGCGTTCGTTAATCCGCTTTAATCCCTCAGCAGTATGCTCACTGATTATTTTTGTAAGCAGATTGTTGAACTGCTCCTATAAGCTACGATCCTTTTAAGAAATTTCATAAAGACGCAGGGTTTGCAGCCCAGTAATCGGGGTATTTAGGGCATGTGTGCAGTCTTATTCCATGTCAGTCTCGAAATTAAAATCTGTTAACACCAAGCCCCAAGACACTTGCACAACGCTGTACAGTTAATTGCAGCTCCTCCGGATTTCTACAATGGTGCATGTGTGCAAACTCTGCAAAGTGAAAAAAAAAGCTTTCCTCAAGCAGTGTCTCAGACCACATAGAGGGTACTCAGCAGCACAAAGTCAACACCGAAACATCAGACATGACATCACTATGTAGACAGTGTCCAAAAAAAGTCTGATTTCAAATGTTCAAGAGGAGGAACTCAAGAGAAAACATGCATCTGAATGATAAAAATCCACATTCGTATTTTTAATTGTATGTAATCGCAGACCAATGCTTCAGTTCCTCATATATATATACCACTGTTGGGTTCTTGAGACCCTTAACGCACAATTGCTTGGATTGTAAGGCTGTATTAGTAGTAAGTCGATCTGGATAAGGGCGTCTGCTAAATGCTGTAAATGTAAAATGTAATGACAGAAGACTTTGGCCATATTGCCCATCCTTAGTATTTAGCACTAAAATGAGCAATCTCATGGAGTACATAACATGAGGTGTCTGATTTACATTTAGGAAAATGGCCCAACATGGTAATAGCATGACTCAGCTCATAAAAGTTACTCGTAGAGTGGCTACTGAAGGAAATGTGATTACTGACTCACTCATCCTGATTTATGTAAACCTGATGACTGAATTACTTCCGAAATTTGCATAATTGCTTTTGTGTATGTTTTATGTGTACCGTAACACACTCAATGTTCACTTTTTTACTTCAGGACTTTGCTGGATATTTTTGGTGGCTGGACCCTACTCAATCCAGCTCTATTGTTCAAGAAGTCCATCTGCCCAACGGCACGGCGCTCACCATCATGCCACTGCCACGGTTCTGAAGGTCTCCCACCAAGGCATATTTGCTCAGTGGTGGTCCTACTGCGGCCATCGAATAGTAGAGGGCTGAAAATGTTTGTGCCAGTCTGAGTTGCCAATTAAAACACAATTAATCATGTAGCTTGCCAAATACTATGTTACTTCACATCATACGACAGCCAGTGAGCATGACTACGAAGAACGACGCACAAGATAAACAGAGAACTCATATTAGAGTCGAATGTTTTTAATTAAACTGGTCAAGACAGCAAAGAATTGTTAATTAGCATACAAATAACTGGGGCTTACGAAATACCATTACATTACCTCAGAATTCGCGAATGAGTGAAACTATGAAGAAAGACATGCATAATAAACAGGCCTTTCATACTGTGCCTGATTTTGTTCAGTTCTGATTGAGGAACCTAAAATAATTTGTGACATAAGTACGTTTAGTCGTGTAGGTTGCAAAATCCCATGACCACACTTGACATGACGAATTGACAGGATAGTGTGTAACCAAGAGACAACTACAAGTAAAAGTGGAAATGTGTATTACAGTCGAATAAAGTGACCAAGAAAGTGAAAAATCGACGATTAATCGGGCGGATCACTAAACTAAAATCACTTAATAGCATAATGTTACTGTAGACTATATGAAGCAACTGCCAGTGAGTGTAACTACAAGATTCGCCTGAAAAAACAGCCAGGGGGAAACTAAATGGAAGGTTTTGCTAATCAACTGGCATAAACTAACTAAAATAAACGTAGTGTGAAACGTGAAAATCGTGATTTTGATTGAAATACGATTAATCGTGCAGCTCTCGGCCACGGTAAGCCCCAGGAGCCTCTTTTACGTAACGCATAACGACCACGAAATGTACATGTAACTTTTTCCACGTAACACACAAAAACTTATGTTTATAGTGCATTATAACTCTATACTCAACACATACTAACCCTTAATTCATGACTTCCTTTCAAAGCAGCATTTTGTCAGCCCTTATTCTTCCTTCTATGAATGGCTCACCGAAACTCCTTTGATGGTCAGGTATGAGAGTGTCTGAGGTCATATTTTACATGATTCTAATGCGATGGAGTGGATAGAAAGAGTAAATTAACCACTTGTCCGACTTCTAATTGCGTTTTGTGTGGGGATACATGCTGTAACGCAACATTATTGTTAGCTTTACGTCGGAAAAATGTCTGCTTACTGAGAAAGTTAACGTACACAACGAGCCTAACGCTTCCGCTACAAGTAACGGCTTTCAAGCTAAGTTATGAAAACAAATCGTCAAACTTACCTTCAAACGACCAAAAATGTCCGTAACTAGTCCTTTCTGTCTTACTTTCCTCTGCTTAGCAGCTTGTGCTGCCGACTGGAGACTCACAGCGAGTTTGAGGAAGTGTGTGTGTGTGTGTGTGTGTGTGTGTGTGTGTGTGTGTGTGTGTGTGTGTGTGCCCGCCCCACTGTCACTATCCACAAAACTACACAGTGCGATATGATATTAATTTAATCTTACATACTACCATACTAAACAGTAGTCGTAGGATATTAATATATAGTAATATGTTTTATCATACTCAAATCTACACTTTCAAGGTTTCTTTTACTACATTTTGGCAGCTAGGTATTTAAGCCTTAATCTTTAGAAGTGTTACTAGTTGCAGTCAGTCCTGGCAGTGCCTTCCGGGCATCACATGTTGACTCGATGATCTTTGTTTGAGGGACAGAAGGCCAGTCATCAGCCCCAAAACATACTGTCTTACGTTATCATGTCATTCCTGCAACACAGAGTTCTAGTCCATAGAGCCTTATTTCAGTCATGCTCCTGCATGTTAGGCCAGAAATGAAGACTGTACCCCGTCCCTCATAGCCACATGGTGAGAAGGTAGATCACACTGTTAGAAAGTGTAGGACACGAGACGGAAATGCACATTTACTCACTGTTTAAAAGTAGCTCTAATTGAAAAATAGCAGGTTTACATCGAGTTTATCTCGAACCCATCATAATGTGGATTAAGTTTGTTATTTCTCTGCCTACACACAGGCTGCATCTCAAAGCTCAACTCCTCTGCTAATAGTATGTTCAAATAGGAAGCACTCCTTCGGTGGTGTACTAAGCTGACGTTTAGTAAGGTATATGAGGTTGGAGATGCAATAAGAACGTTTGCTGTTTAAAAGTATGGACACAAGCATAAGCTGGATGCTAACTGAGCTTATTTATCCAACTAGCGCATTACCTTTAAGTCTTCTGTACACACAGTGGAAATCCAATGACTATGGAATTGACAGAAGACAAACATGAATATTAACATTACTTCACGTGTTGGTAAAGTGCCAAGAAAAGCTACAGTAGGGAACACATCACCCAAACTGCAATTCCAACTTAGCGAACATTACATAAGTGTTAAGGTTTCAACATAAAACAAAAATCACATATCAAAGAATAAATATTGATTTATTAGTTATTTTGTCAAAGATATGGTCACAATTTCTGCTACCAAAAGTAAAGGACAGATCCCATTAAACCTATAAATGGAATGTGGGGGTGCTCTCAGGAGTGCCTTTGGTGTTAGGAAACCATAGATCTGGGCTGAGAACTCACCTTGCCAGAGGTGGGATACAAACCAGGGTGCTGCATTGCATTCTCTACTTCTGAGCCAGTCTGGAACGTATGAACCCGCGTGCCCCCACATCACATAAGACAGCTCATATTCCAGAAAAGGGAACCTCTGTTAAGGCGGAAATGTCCAGGAAACACACATCCAGAAATCTACACAAAGTGCAACCCGAACTTTCAATGGCAGTAAACCATAAACCTCAATGTAGGGTGCCACCACATTAGAGGCCTTCATTTTTGTTCCTGTTGAGGCTGAAAAACCAGAGGCCAAAATAGCTGATATAAAAAGTCTGTTGTCTTCTCCTGTTTTCTCTTTCACATCACTATATTTTGCTGAAAGAATACATAAATTACTATGGTTACTTACAGTACTGTGCAAAAGTCTTAGGCCACCATTAGATTAGACATGCCGTTGTGCCGTTGTATTCAGTAATAAAGGCCTGATAAAAAATTAGAAAAAAATCAACTTCTAAAGGCTACAGTGGCAAGGATTTATTTAGTGTGCCATCCCCTTACACTTGTGCAATAGCAGTTAATCTGGCAGCTTCATCGGGATGCCATGTTGACCCTTCTACAGTCTGAAGAAGCTTGATCAGGAATGGTCTTTTTGGAAGGGTAGTAGCCAAGAATTCATTTTTCAGACGGGGAACAGGGTGAAAAGGTTAAGATATCCTAAAGCTCACAAAGATTGGAATGAAGATCAGTGGAACAGAGGTTTATGGAGTGATGAGTCCAAGTCTGAAATCTTTGGGTCCGATCATTGACAGTATGTTATTTGTGGTCATTACACATTGGCTAAAACAACAAATCTAGCGGTGGCCTTAAACTTTTGCACAATACTGTAAATCGCTGTCTAGCAGGAAGTTTGGCAACAGATAATAAGGAACACCTGTGGTCATTTTCCAAGAAACAACTGAGAGCGTGTGTAGGACTTGTGTGTGTGTGTGTGTGTGTGTGTACATGAGGGGAGGGTTATGCTTCTACAAACACCTGAAGAAAGCCGGTCATTGTTTGCCTGCGCTCAGGTGAGCCAGCTGTCAGGAGGAGGATGCAGTCTCGGGAGAGCCCCAGTTGCAACCTGAGCCAAGGGAACTCCTCCTTACTCTGACCTCATAGTTCCCGAACGCACTGCAAACACACATCTTAAAGTCACATGATGCTTACTCACACTGCTACACCCTTTGCTTCCAGTCCACGACCAGGCAGCCGTATATAAAGTACACTGAGGTCTGGAGTTTCTATTTTTAAAAGCGCCTCCAGCCGCTGTTAATCAGACCGGGAGCGCGTAGCCCAGAATCGGACTCAAGTCAGTAACTGGAAAATTCCGCTCCAGTGTGACGCAAAAACAATCAGCGTGTGTATGTATGTTTGCTCAACTGTTTCACTTCTCCTCTGACATGTTCGACCACTTCTTTCTGAGCTGTTTTCTGCTTCTGCTTTCTGTCCTTTCTTCATTTCCTTTTCTTTGTCTTCTGCTTTATTATCTTGTCTTTCATTATGTCTGTCTTCTTTCCTTTCTCCTTTCTGTTTTAGCTGTCTTCCCAACCGTGTAATGTCTTCCTCTTGTTGTCAGTTTGAGGGCCATTTAAGTCATTCCTTGTCCTGGACTGAAAAGGACTTAGATCTTAACTCATCATTAAAGTGTTTAGTCCAAGACTGGGCTAAAACTAGGTCTGAGCAATGAGCCTCAGGACACATTGTATAAAAGCCTCTGCTTGTGTTACTCACACTTAAGGGAGCAGTTTAAAAAACAGTTTGACGTTGACATCTTAATAGCCTTGTAAAACTTTTGTCTACGCAAATGAGAACATATTTGAATAAGGCTAGAAAGATCAAAGAATAAGGATTGAAACATTTAAAGAACGGGTAGGTACAAGACTGAAAGTATATGGACGTCCCTTAGAGATTAGGTAGAGAGTTAGAGATTCGAGTGGTAATTGTCCCCAAATTGCACGTGCTTATCTTGGGCAGGGTCGCAGTGGAGTCCGGAGTCTATTCCAGAATGTATTGAGCAGACAGGCAAAACGTGCTCCCCTTACCGCTGAGCCCCCTTGGCCGCACCAACCTCAAAACTTCATCATCATTCGCACGCAGCCCGCCAGGTAAGGAAAGCAGGTCCTCATGAGCTGTAAGGCATCCTCGTTTCTTCACTACTGGTTGTCATGTTGATGGCCAGTCAGGGCAGATATCCCAGTCCAACGCAGATCGGTGTCCCCATGCCAAAGCCTTGTTCCAGCAGCTGCTCTTACCCCTCTACTAATAAACTAACAGCCACTATCCTAAACCCTTTCCGAACTAAAACCGTCGTGCCCCCCGCCCCCCCCCCTCCATCACTTACTCCTCCTACACCACCGCGTAAAACCCAAGAATGGGAGAGTGAGAGAGTCCCAGAGCCCCGTCACTACCTCCCCTATCTGAGAGCGGCGGTCTCTCCCTGACCCACTGTACCGCCCGACCTGCTAGCCCGGACCTGTTCGTCCCCTTCTCATTTGCATAGGGTCGTCCCGCTTGAGTCCATCACCCCTTCTAATTATTAGTTCAGCATCTCCCACAATAAATTTTGCACAAAGGTTGAACGGCCGAGTTATCTCGAAAGTGCCTTTTACAACATCCAGCATCCATTCTATTCAGTCAGCTCAATAAACCTTTGCCCTCATAGGACCGGAAGAGTGGTAACATCCTAGAGTGGGATGAATCACACTGGCAGTTTTATGGGCAGACTTGAATTTGAGACCTTCCAGGTAAAAACCTGTCTGCTCAAAAGATAAGTGCCAACTGTCAGGCTTGGTGGAGGAGCAATAATGGTATGCAGCTCATTTCAAAGGTTTGGGCTGTATTTTTTTGCGCCCATGCATTATTCTGCCCAGATACTCCTCCTGAGATACACATTATAAGGAGGTGCATACATAATACATGTTTAAACACAGACAATCAATACAATCTAATAATACATACCCAATAAATTAATAGCTCAGAAGCATTTCATTACCTTTACTTTGCATTTATTTTGCCCATTTTGCATGACCCCTCTGCTAATGGAGGTGGGCTGCAGGCCTGCGAGTGCCTCCATAAGACTCCAGAACCCCACATGCATGCCCCCGACAGAATGCACTGTACATACTTCACACATGGTGTTTGGGTGGCACAGCATTCTAAAGTGCTAGCCCACAACCACGGTGACGTGAAAACTGACCAAATCATGACTTTAGTATTTAAATTAGCAGTCAATGTTTGTGTGTTTCCTCTGATTTCACTGGTCTGAACAAAAACAGGACAGCAAGCCTGCCTTCATTTGGCCTACAGACTTTTCACTCTGACTAATCCAGAGTATACACACGGAGGATGTGTGGCGCTGCAGCATGTCGGTATGAGTGTGAGTGTGGATAAAGAAGCTGGACACGAGGGCTGGTCAGACTACATTTCCCTGGCATTCCTACAGTGATATCAGGCTTAAAGGCCGGCAGTCGGAAAGGCAGAAAACAAACACAGTCCAAAAAAGGGGTAAATATGAGCCGTCTGTGCACACTCAGTCATTCTTTCATTCTCTTCCTCAGAATCCATCGAGCAGAGAAAACACGTGGCTCGAAAAAAGCAGCTTCTCAATGTGAGCGTCAACAACCTGTTAAACACGCAAAACTAGTCATCCTTTCAAAAACCCGTGACACGTTCTCAGATGCTGGCAATAAATCTTCAGAAACTGGTTGACAGCTTAAGCCTAAACATTTACAGGGGGAATTCCAACTGACGGCATACTTTAGTCTGTGACTGGAAAAATTCATTTGTTCTGGTGTAAGAAAAAGAAAGTACGTCGTGTGCTCTAAACTTTAGCCAAGATAATACCAGTGACTTCATGGATGGGGTGATAGCAGTAAAGTCCTGCCCCTCCCTCACATAACAGACCTGTTTTTCGGCCATATATGGAACTGGTGACAACACAATGACACTGTTTTATTTTATAACCAAAATAACTCATTTACTCATTACCTCACTGGAAAAAACTCTAAGAATCTACTATGCAGGTTGTATAACACCTGACTTGCAGACCTCACAATAATCACACTGTAGGGTAAGAGTGGAAAAAAGTACAAAAGAAGAAAGATGCATTATGATGAGTAACTGATCTGAGACACTGATGTTCCAGCTGAGACCTGTCACTGGAAAAATGTCACAAAAAGCCAGACAAGATGTTCTTACATTATACTGTATATACAGAGAGAGAGAGAGAGTAGCTACGATGACTGGAAAAATTTAGATTTTATAAATAGAAAAGCTGTTTGTATATGTTTGCCATATTTAGGAGTTTCGAGGCAGAAATTGCAATATATTTTTAACTGTTTTCCATTCAGCAGATGATCTTATCCAGTCTTACAATCCAAGCAGTTGTGGGTTAAGGGCCTCACTCAAGGACTTTACATTAGAATTGACCTAATAGGTACTTGTTACTTAAAACTGCTTTGAGAAAAGTCCTCCTAAGTCCAAATATATTTGATTACCAGTTTCAGACATTGTTAATGTAGCGGTGAGGTGACAGGAAAGCTCAAATACGTTAGTAGTTCTATCAAATGTAGTTAGTAGTGATGCAATAAAGTCAAAGTACTTGGCTGAAACTGAAATATTGAACACATTGAGCTGAAAACTGAAAGCGAAAGAGTTATTTCTCTTTTTTTAAATATGCATTTCCGTTGGTGTTTTTTGAAATGACAAGTAATAAAAAGAGCAGCCTCTAAATGCTGTAAGTGCAAATGATTTATACCTAAACTGAGCTTGCACTGGCACTGAATATTTCCGAATACCAGTTCTGAGTTATGCCTTACATACTGAACATGCTGAATCACAGCAACAACCCTTTAATCAATAAAGCTCCTAACTTCGTACCATGAAGTGTGGTTTGTGTGAATGAGTGAGGGTTTGTGTGGTGCCTGTCATAAACAAGTATGTTCTGGTCTTACATCAAAATATTCTGGGATGGGATTGTACTTCAAGCCAAGATAAAGTGGTTACTGAAGATAAAATAAATCAATACATGTTAATACTAAAAGCTGTGCTCTCTCTGAATTCCCCTGGAAAGATAAGATTAAAGCTCTTTCCTGTATGGAGAAAAAACAGAAGAGCTGTTTACTCAAAACTCACTTTAATATAGGAGGCTAAGGGCGGTTGCTTAATCTATAAACATTTATTATAACCTCACACAACGCGTCGGGAATCGAATTCGACGAGTTCTGAGATACCACTACATGTGGATCAGGAGAAGAACAAAAAAGGATTGTGCACAAACTCTTTCGAATTGGATCAGCATTAATCAATATAACGCGATTAAACACCGACTGACTAAATCCTTGTTAAAAGACGGAAACTCCGGCTCAATCAATTCACTAACCAGCTGTGATAATAAACTCTGAGTGAACAGAGATGAAGCTGAAATTGTGAGACAATTCCTTTAAGCATCAGAGCTAACGATGTCAAAAAAAGTAAGGTGCCACCTAAGTAAGGAGTCTTGGAGGAATTGTTCTTTCATTTTAAAAGTCTTATCTGTGCACACACATCGTGGCGTGACCTTAATGACATTTTGCTAACGCGTTCTAGAGCTCCACTTTCAGAAATTGACCAGTTAGCTGTCTTACCAGGCCTCTGGCTTCTTCCTTTGAGCCGGGAAAGAGACGATGAATCTCTCACTCTCGCTCTCGCAACCTGTCTCTGTTACTTTATCAATCTCATAACGGGGTCAGAAGAAACTCCAGGGAGTTCAGCAATTGGAGCAGCCCAGTTTTTCTCCCTTACTTCTCTGATTCCCTGTTCTATTCTCTCTAGTTTCTCTAGTGTTCAGTGCCTAAGGATGAACCCAATTGGCTCTAGATGTGCTCAGGTTTAGTCATTGGGTGCATAATAATTCGTTTCAAGATTTTTCAGCCTAATCTAATCTAATAAAAATTGTAGACGGAATTAAACCTCAAGTATAATGACACTGTCTAAACAGCACCTTTTTGTGCATTTGTGTGTGAAAGCGGTGCTGGAACTTCTGCAAAAGCCTAGGCTGAGATGACATGGCACTAACGCCACCGTGCTAGGCATTCGGCATGTTATTTAAAGAAGCAGAACGCAGGTGTGCATTCCAGTGTCTTTATCACAAATGACTCAGCCGGTAAGCTGCATTGTTTGTCTCTGCCTGCGCCTGCATTGTGTAAAAGTTACAACATACAAAAGAAGAGAAATTAAGAAAGACAACTGTCAGAGGTTTGAAATAGGGAGAAATAATTCGAGTCCAGAACTTTGAGTATGGGTGACTAAGTATGGGTGTTAAAGATATATCAAGAAATCTAAGGAGACCTGAAACACTACAGAAAGAGATCTAAAGGGAGCTGAAAATATTACAGTGGTGCTTGAAGGTTTGTGAACCCTTTAGAAGTTTCTATATTTCTGCATAACTATGACCTAAAACATCATTATATTTTCACACAAGTCCTAAAAGCAAATAAAGAGAACCCAGTTAAACAAATGAGACAAAAATATTATACTTGGTCATTTATTTATGGAGGAAAATGATCCAATATTACATATTAGTGAGTGGCAAAAGTATGTGACCCTCTAGGATCAGCAGTTAATTTGAAGGTGAAATTGGAGTCAGGTGTTTCAATCAATGGGATGCCAATCAGGTGTGAGTGGGCACCCTGTTTTATCTAAAGAACAGGGATCTATCAAAGTCTGCTCTTCACAGCACATGTTTGTGGAAGTGTATCATGGCGAACAAAGGAGATTCTGAGGAGCTCAGAAAGAGATTTGGTGATCCTCATCAGGCTGGAAAAGTTTACAAAACCATCTCTAAAGAGTTTGGACTCCACCAATCCACAGTCAGACAGATTGTGTACAAATGGAGAAAATTCAAGACCATTGTTACCCTCCCCAGGAGTGGCCGACCAACAAAGATCACTCCAAGAGCAAGGCGTGTAATAGCTGGTGAGGTCACAAAGGACCCCAGGGTAACTTCTAAGCAACTGAAGGCCTCCCTCACATTGGCTAAGGTTAATGTTCATGAGTCCACCATCAGAAGAACACTGAACAACAATGGTGTGCATGGCAGGGTTGCAAGGAGAAAGCACTGCTCTTCAAAAGAAACATTGCTGCTCGTCTGCAGTTGCTAAAGATCACGTGGACAAGCCAGAAAGCTTTTGGAAGAATGTTTTGTGGATGGATGAGAACAAAGTAGAACTTTTTGGTTTCATAAACAAAGCGTTATGTTTTGAGAAAGGAAAACACTGCATTCCAGCATAAGAACCTTATCCCATCTGCAAAACATGGTGGTGGTAGTATCATGGTTTGGGCCTGTTTTGCTGCATATGGGCCAGGACGGCTTGCCATCATTGATAGAACAATGAATTCTGAATTATATCAGAGAATTCTAAAAGAAAATGTCAGACATCTGTCCGTGAACTGAATCTCAAGAGAAAGTGGGTCATGCAGCAAGACAGCAACCCTAAGCACACAAGTCGTTCTACCAAAGAATGGTTAAAGAAAAATAAAGTTAATGTTTTGGAATGATCAAGTCAAAGTCCTGACCTTAATCCAATCGAAATGTTGTGGAAGGACATAAAGCGAGCAGTTAATGTGAGAAAACCCACCAACATCCCAGAGCTGAAGCTGTTCTGTACGGAGGAATGAGCTAAAATTCCTCCAAGCCGGTGTGCAGGACTGATCAACAGTTACAGGAAATGTTTAGTTGTAGTTATTGCTGCACAGGGGGGTCACACCAGATACTGAAAGCAAAGGTTCACATACTTTTGCTCTCACTAATATGTAATATTGGATCATTTTCCTCAATAATGAAATGACTAAGTATAATATTTTTGTTTCATTTGTTTAACTGGGTTCTCTTTATCTACTTTTAGGGCTGAGTGAAAATCTGATGACAGTTTAGGTCATATTTATGCAGAAATATAGAAAATTCTAAAGGGTTCACAAACTTCAAGAACCTGTATATAGTTGTGAGAATTTAAATATGAAATAAAAAGTCTGTTAAGGCAGTACTTTGTGAGAAGACAACATCTACAAATATCAAACATAACCACTTAAACAACAAAACAAACATACAAAAATCAAAAAAAAGAAATAAAACAAAACAACAAAAATAAAAAGAAAATAAAGACCTGGTATGGTCTCAGCTTTGTTGGTTGGTTTTTCCTTTATTTCCTAATTCTAAAGCAGCTTTACCATTTTCAGTTCCTCCTTTATTTGTAGGCACCATTTTGAAAGGCAAACCTCAGTTTCGCTTTTTGCAACTCCCTCGTGTCCCACCATATTGTCAAGTGGTGCAGTGGTACGCCGGTCCTAGATCCTAAGCAGGAACACATCATGTAAGCCAAGGTTCCACAGTTAGTAAAAAGAATAAAAAGTTATAAAATGAGAATTTGGTGCAAATAGAGGTAACGCTAGATTCTAAGCACCAACACGTCCTGCGTTAGTCAAAGTCCCCCAGTTAGTAAAGGACCTGAAGCTACACCGAGGATGGAAATTACAACAAGATATCTCGACCTGCCATAAATAATCAGCCGCCATCATCGTGTTACAGTCATCACTTGAGATTCTGCAAAACCACAGTTTCTGTCTCATAGCCGCAGGTCACATAGATATTACCTGCATGTGCAAACGAAACACAAGACCTTGTCCTTGTAATATTACTTATTCGTTACCCCACACCCATCACCCATCAGGGATAAGTGGCCCCTTTTTCATGGCCTGAGAGCTTTTTTTTGCTAATTCTATTATCACGGGTAAGGTTACAGATCCCAGATCAGCCTCGTTCAACACAATAGGGCTGCACACATTAATATTTCAGCGGATGAAAAGAAATAGGACAAAATGTTTTGCGCTGTTCCTTTCTTTCTCATTTCGCATTAATATTTACAGCTTATCCACTTTATCCCACCTCTGCCCCCGCCGGCTGGAGCTCTTTAATAAGGCTCATTAAGCAAACCTACAGTCTTTATACGACTTACACTCCACGGCTGGATCAGAAACCGCTGTCAGTAAACCGCTTTCTTACACAAGGAGTCGAGATAAGGGCTTGGACTTCTGGCTCAGCTTAAACAGGCAGAGTGTATCAACGCAATCTGCACAGCTATGAATCCTATTGACCTTGGAGAGTTGAGTAATTATTAAAGAGTCATTTTTCCACGTTGGTCTGAGTAAGATGAGATCAAAACGAGATCTGAAGTAGTGTCAGCGAGCAACAGGGTCATGCTCCAGAACGTGTTCAACAAATGTAGCACTCATTAACCCGAAAGGTTCTCCATGATGGCTGTAAGGAGTGGTTTGTTAGAGAAAATCAATACCGCCCTCTAGTGGTACAACAGCAGCTTCTAATCAGGGAAACGATGGAGTATAGCGGGAAAAATGAAAAGATTAGGAAAAAGGAAAGAAGGAAGAATGAAAACAGAAAAGCTTTATAAACTGCAGCCTCAAACCCTCCAACCACCAAGGGTCAGGGACTTGACATGATAGTATTAAAACCCTCTAAGGTACTATGATGTGATTAGAGTCAATAATGTCATTTTGTGTTCATAAAAATATTCACAATGTAATACATTTTCAGTAATTCTTCAGGAATTATCCTGGTTTTTTTAACTGGAAGCCAAAAGCAATGAAATTCGTTTCTGCTGTTTGCTCATGTTGGAGTTTTAGAGTTGAATAAGATAAAGAAACTCTGGGGGTCAATCATGCTCAGGCACAGTACAGATCACCTAGTGTATCACCAATTCTTCACATCAAGCAGCAAAAACTGACATCATTAACATCATTATTGGGATTAGAAAATGACTGCCTTAATACATTACCTTTCACAGCTCCAATATTTTATACAGTGGTGCTTGAAAGTTTGTGAACCCTTTAGAATTTTCTATATTTTTTCATAAATATGAGCTAAAACATCATCAGATTTTCACACAAGTCCTAAAAGTAGGTAAAGAGAACCTTGGTCATTTATTAATTGAGGGAAATGATCCAATATTACATATTAGTGAGTGGCAAAAGTATGTGACCCTCTAGGATTAGCAGTAAATTTGAAGGTGAAATTAGAGACAGGTGTTTCAATCAATGGGCTGCCAATCAGGTGAGAGTGGGCACCCTGTTTTATTACAATGAGATTTCTGAGGACCTCAGGAAAAGGGTTGTTGATGCTCATCAGGCTGGAAATAAAAAATGACCAAGTACAATATGTGTGTTTAACTGGGTTCTCTTTATCTACTTTTAGGACTTGTGTGAAAATCTGATGATGTGTTAGGTCATATTTATGCGGAATTATATAAAATTCTAAAGGGTTCACAAACTTTCAAGCACCACTCTACATACAGTGTTCAGCATATTTTCTAGGCAAGCACATAAGCCACAACGTGTATTGTCCCTTGATTTATTTGAACAATAATATCCTAATACATACAGCTGGTTCAGTTTAATAGATAACGTACAAAAAAGCATCACTGTTCAACCTGATAGAATGTAAATAAACATTAAAAACTGAACTGTAAAAAACAGATAAATCTGGACTACATTTCATTTTCGGACTTTGCGAGTGCAATAAAACAAAGGTGTACGTCTGAGTTATGTACATTTACATTTACATTGATCTGGATCCCACCGGGAGGTTAGAATAGAAGCAGAATTTGCGTACAGTGTAGGACTCATTTTCTAGTAATAATAATAATTAAAAAACATCTCTCGATTCGAACTGTGCTTCTGATATAAAAGTCATGGCAATTACAGGGCGGATGGTTGAAAAGAGGAGTAGAGGATCTCCTTCAGTAGGGTCTGCAGTGAAAAGGCTCAGTCGGTGTGCAGCTCTACCGGGCCACTTCCAGAGAGACAGCTTACAGTGTTGTTTGCAGCCTTTCCCCAGTGTATCGACAATATCTACAGCAGAATCAACCCCGGCATTCAATATAACCTAATCCCGAGTCCATGCTGCCAAGCAGGTGCCATCAGAATAGAATTGCAGTAATGACAGTCATGTTGTGAGCGATAATACAGTATATTGCTCCAAAATAATCATCAAAATGAACAATATTAGTACAATCTGTCTTTTTAACTTGTTATATAAACACACATTGTGATATTTTTAATTAATTGATCACTTTTTATGATTATATTGGAGGAATTTTGAAGAGTCTGCTCATAAGGCCAAAGTAGCAAAGTATTAATGTGGCATAAAGTTTTTTTGGTGATGCACAAAATGATATTTTAATACATGAGCTGTTTATTTTGTAATAAAGTATTTCTAACATGACTTTATATGTAAAAGGTCCCCAATTGAAGAATGACCCACAGATGTTTTTCAGAATACGCAACTCTGGGTAGAAGAGCATGGGACTGACTTCATGTCTCTTGGAGGAAACACATCTGACCGTCACAAGCTTGTAGCTGTTGTGTGACAGGGAATTGGTGATGACTAAACCTGGTAACTTCCTCAGAGTCCGAGAAGTGGGACAAAAATAATGATCACTTCATAAGGGACCGGTGCAGGAGAAGAGATTTGGTGTTCTTTTTCAGTGAATTAAGAAACGAATCGATTCGTTTGCGAGAAATGTGCCAAAAGGGAAATACTGATCCATATAAAAATGGTCTCCAGTGTTTTCCATGTCCCTGTGGCTTTGGAAAGACTTCCATGCATGACTTGGACGTGATGTGCAATGTCATTACAAGAAATAATACTGTATTAAAGATTACGTGATTACATTCACGAGTAGCCTGCAGCTGCACAGTTTTACAAATCAATCCATATATAATTAACCACGGGTCATCATTGCACTTCATACCAGAACCAGACTTCAGTAAATATACACCATATGTCTGGTGTATTAGTTAGAGGTTCTCTAACGGACCAGAGACACAAATCCTGAATATAGACGTGTAGATAAAAGTATTTGTCTTTGACATCAACTATGCAAAAACTGGCTTATTAAAGCAATTGCTCTTACGTACAGTGACTCAGTGAAAAATCAAATGTACACACATTTGTACTCATGCCAAATATTGTACAGTTGAAGACTGACAGGAGCCCAATATGTGTCTTTTTTGGCATGAATGTCAAAAACAAAGTAAAAGTTTAAACCACAGGTTAAGACGTTACTCTAACTGCCCTTTAAATCGCTCTAATAATCTCATGAGGAAAAGTCCAGCTAAATTCACTTACAACACACAGCGCTGTATAAAACGTTTGGCTGTCGGCACCCAACACATTTACGCTTCATGGTGCATCAAAAGTCACACGGCTGATATAACTGATAGACCTTAGACGTTTCAGAATTGAAAAAGCTAAATCCAGTGCATGTCAAAGGTTATGTAGTCGGAAGCTGTCTTGCATGAACGCAGCTATTTACACATGGCCCCTTTTCTGCAGACAGAAAGTGAACGTAAGTGAATCGTCAGAGATCTTACGCAGCCAGAAATCCACAGTGTAAAGGCAGGACATCCTCTTCGGAGCGGCTGAGACATGGCGTCATGTTAAGTCCTTTGGATTGATTAAAGAGAGTCACCATGTCAGTAGAATCAATACTATAACACTGTGGCTTCCTCCATTGCGTTCACCCATCTGGAAAATAGTAACAGGTTCAGTAACAGGTTCAGTAACTCTGCATATTAATGAACTCTCACGGTTTGAGAGAAAACAGAGACGAACCTGCGGGCAGTGTTATGATCATCTGCTCGGAACGTATAGTATAAGGTCTTCTTGTGGTAGAGCTGGAACATGCTGTCCATGTCCTCGCCCTCAGACTGATCGGACAGCTTGACTGTGAAACCCTGCAGAGGCAGAGTCTCACTCGCCACCTTATCCTAAAGGCAGAGAGACAGGTTCGGTGCCGTACAAGAACTCGGCGCTTCCATGGAAATATGAGCAGCTCCTGTAGTCTGATCATGAACTCGCAGAGTTCCTTGCGATACCGCCTGGCTCTGATGTGCCCCATGAGCTTAAGAGACAAACTAATGACGGAGATTTTTGTTGTCTGCTTTGGTTTTATTCATTGCTGTGTGAATATTTTTCTTCATGCATTGTTAGTGTTAACTAAAGATGACCTGTACTATATGGGTTTAAAGTACAGGGTATAGGAGTCGGTACATGAAGAAAAATATTAATACAGCAATTATTAAAAATAAAGCAGATAATAAAAATCTCAATAAAAATGTACTTTGTGGGAAGAGAAAGCATGCGTTGTGAGCGTGTGTCAGTATAAAGGCTACGAGGAATAATGTGGAGGTGGCTGGTGGTTGTAGTTGTTGAATGTGAAATGGAATAACTGTGTGTGTGTGTGTTGGTGTGGGAGACTCTGGGCCCCCTCACCTCTCGAGCTGTGAAGGTGTAGAGCACCTTGTCTTTGAGCAGGAACCACAGTCTCTTCCACTTCTGCTTGCTCTTCTTCCTCCTCTGCAGGCTCCCACTCATAGTGGAGCCTTCTGCACCCACTGACACCTACACACACACACACACACACGCACACACACACACGCACGCACACACACACACACACACACACACACACACAGAGGAGTGTGTGAGAAACCCGGGCAGACACACAAACAGACAGAATAAGAGAGATATTCATGGCAGTGCCTGAGCCAGAGGTGACATGCTCTTCCTGCTCTTCCACAGGCTGGGGGGCTGCAGACTCTGAAAGACAGCAGACAGGGGTCGACTGGAGCGCTGCGTCTGTGGACTTGCGCTGCCGCTTGGAACGGGAACCTTCCCACCTACACACACCGAACATGACACGGTCCAATCAGGAAGGGGATTCCGTCGTCCTGTCCCCGATTGAGGGAACCTGCGTTCTTGCTTTATTAGTAAATGAACATTGGGCCAGTGCTGAACTGTGCTTGTAGAGCTCTTACCTTGTTTCTTGAGCTCAGCGTAGCAGCGATCACACACTTTAGCCATTCTGTCCTTCAGGTACTTCAGCGGGTATCTGTTTCTGGAACAGGAGCGACACACCACCTGTAGATCGGACACAGAGCTCGAAGTTTAGCCTCAGATCAGTGCCAGGAAAACATAACTGAACTTAATGGCAGCGGGAGGCCGTACATCTGGACTTTGGTGTTGGGGAACAGGACCCCACTTTACACTTACTGTTGTACTATACTGTATGGTGAGAATCTTTATTCCATGAAAAATAATGCAAAATACACTTTCCAGCAAGCCCTGTTATATAACCCACAGTGTGTGTATATAGCTGATCATTCTTCTGGATCAATATCTTTTTTCCGAACTTTAACCAGTGTTCTCTCTGAAATGTTACCTGACACACTGTACAAACTTTTCATGTCAGTAAGGCTTTAGCTGAGGAGGCCGAGCACGTCAGGGGCGTCGGAGAGCGCGTACCTTGCCGCAGGCGTTGCAGTGGTGTCTGCGCAGTGTGAGGCTGAAATCTGATGCACAGTTCATGCACATCATGGCTTGAGTGATGGGTACGAGATTGGGTGCTGCTTCTCCCAGAGACATCCACAGCTTCTCTCTTCCCTGGAACACATATATAGAAGACAGACAGACAGGCAGAGACAGACAGACAGACAGACAGATTATCAGCTCCATAATTCTTCAGACTTGCAGTTTTACTCAGTTCCAGAATTTTTGCCACCCTAATATAAATGGAAGCCAATTAAAGCTTACATTTGTCTTATATTTTTAGTGCATGATTATGTACATTAATTAACCACACCCTAACCTTATGTATCCCAGCCTTACGTATGCCAGTTCTGGAAAAGCTCTTCTGAGCCATTTATTTTGCTTTGTTCTTAGTTCACACACTACACACAAAGGAAGATAAAGCCACTCACCTCACTGGAGGAGCTGAATGTGTTGAGGCCTGCAGCGTGGTCAGCTATAGCTCTGATCAGAGTGTGGAACCAGTCCTCCCTCTCACCTGGAGAGCTACAGCAAGAGAATGACAGAAACAGAGACGCCTAAATATCGCAGAATGCAGTTTGACGCATCAGTAACTAAAAGACATACAACACACTTCAACAGATGTCTCAACTGACATGATGTGGCCAGGTTATAGCCGTGTTGCGCCATAGGAAATTACTTCCGTACGTCATATACAGAGAGCCCTTACCTGGCTGAGAGAGTGATGGTGACATCATTGACCTCTATCCTGAGTGTGTTGAGGACGTTATCTATGACCGGTTTACTGACCTGTTGATATAAGCACACACACACAGCGAGAAAGGGCGTCCGTTAAAGCTGTCCTACACTATATGGCCAAATTAGTGTTCTTTGTTATTTCACTGCTAACAGGGTCATCAGATGAAGCACACTAGTGTAGAATCTATATAGAAGAGCAGTGGCAAGAGAAGGAGTGAATGGCATTTTAATAGGTTTCCACCTTTCAGTTCAATACGTTTCAGTCCTGCCTGCTTAAAACAGGGAATAGTTTGCCAACTTTGATGGAGAACTTGGCAGACTTGCACTAAGCCTCGATTTTAATTCCATCAGACACCACTGAGATTAATTGGAACAGCGATTGTGAGTCAGGACTTATCGTCCAACATCTTACAATTAAACCGCAGACACAGGGAATCAAAGGTGAGCTGTGAGTTTTACCTTCATCCCAGTGAGAGGCAGAGTGTTCTTCAGCCTGTATTTCCCATCTTGCTGAGGGTATGTGTACAGGATTATGTCGTTCATCTGCAACACACACACACACACACACACACACACACACACACACACACACACACACACACACACACACACAGAACCAATTCAAATCAGCATTAACTGCGGGTGGCAGTGTTACTAACAAACTCATTAACTTGAGTCTATTCTGCTATTACAGAAACACGTTCTGCCAGTGGAGTTGAGGTTCGATTTAATCATTTTATAATTTAAATAGTTTTCTCGGACACTAGATTTAACAGCTATATGCAGTATAATAACGTAAAACTGTAGAATAGTCCAACGAGCAGTATGCGCTATTCACCACAAGGGGGCAGTACACGCTATGCTTCAAGGCACGTCGTCTACACAGGTTCTCGTACAAGTACAGAGCTGTTCACACGGTACACACAATAGACACACTTTATCTTATTTGCTTGTCTTGACAATGATATTGTAATTCTGGGAACCTCTACGGACTCCTACACACATGCACACCCAAACTTCCAACAATTCTTTGTGCATTACTAGACAGAATTAGCCCTAAACAAAAGCGGTGACATCATGTGGGACACACAGCGTGCGGTGCCCTAAACATCCGCAGCTCAGAGGCTGAATCCAGGAATTCGGTCCACGTGATTCGCAGAGAGCAGCCTGGGCGGCGGCCCACAGACACGGTGACACGAAACATATCAACGGAACACAGCAACACAGCAGACGCAACACCCAGGAGCAGAAGGTCAAGCCTATTCTGGCTGAGCTATTAATCTCAGGCCTAAGCCTGTCTGCCTGCACTTTAAGAATAATATGGCCACACTACTGCAGTTTGAGAAAAAGCCAACTTATCACCAATGAAACACCAAGCTGGTCAGCTGCCTGAGTTGGATATAATGGAGACATATCCGTGAAGAACGTTTTCCATCTTCTGACATTGTTCTTCACAAAGTTTTGCCATGTTCGCAAAAGAGTCGATAAACAGAAAATATACCCAGCTACCTCAGGCTCTGACCCAAGGATATGGCTGGTGTTTTTCTGTATTCTTCATATTATCATCAAATCCGATCAAAAGTCAAACGCTCCAGACATGCCAGGCTTTGGAGAGATAGACAATACTTGTTAAAATGATGAAATTCATTGTAGCGTTTAGTCTTTTCCTGGGATTTGTCAGGAATAAGAAAAATACAGACAATCGCCAGGTGTATTTTCAGTTCTATAAAAAACATCAGCTGAACTGTTTGTCCAAAAAAGTTGTTTGACCTGCCTGGATAACATGAAATATATCTGGATCATACTGTCTGCAATGAAAAAAAAGTTGTACCAAACATTGTTTTTTATATGCACTTGTGGGGGCTGTATAAATAAACAGTCCAGTCTGAATCTGCTACCGGATTGATTATCGGCATGTTAGTTTAGTGGTTATGGTCTTGTGGTAATGACTGAGAGAATTCATATCCCTGGACAGCCAGGACTTTTTGGTTCAGTTGTTACTCAGTCTTGATAAAGGATGAGATGCAACTACATGAAATATGTTTTGTAGAACTATTCAGTGTAGCATAACAATAGTTTTATATATGTATAAAAGTTAATATTTGCTGTACGCATACAGAATCTGAAAACCCTTTAGGCTGCACTCAGATTGCTTGGGAACCTCGGAAAACCTTCGGTACATTTAGTATCTTCAGAGTTGCAGTATGATGGTACTAAAGCCTCTTTTCTCAAAGTAAATGACAGCAGATATTTCTGAATATAGCTCTTAAAAGAAGCCCCAGCTGATGGATTTCATCTGTGCAGGACGAATCTGAGCATTTGATTTTTCCCAGTGTTCGCGGTGATGCCGCTGAGGCTCGGACATAGTCTGAGTGATGGCACCCGGTGCTGTTTTTGACTTGCTTTCACTTATTACTCTATAAATAAGAGCCGAGGTGAGACAGCCGGCTTCACCCGTGCACCTCTGACATCACGTCTGAGTCCCAATTGGGACTAGAGTCAACCATCAGTCATGCGAATTCAGACTGCAGCATCCATCAGAGATAATTGAGGAATCACAGAGCAGAAAACGAGACAGAGCAGACAGCAAAGGCTTAAAGTGTACGGACGTTGCACTGTGTCAAAAAACATTGACATCCAAGACAGAGCTTTAAAGTCTGCGGAGGCACCTTAAAAGCGCAGAAAAGGTTTCTGTGGAAAAGGTTCTGCAAAAGGGTACACTTTCCTATCCGGCCAAATCTCCTTGGGCACAGCACAGTCATTCCTGTAGAACACTCTACCGGGTCAGGAGGCTCCACGGGACTCGGAACTGGGTCACTGCAGCTGTGGAGAGCGTATTAGACTGGTCTGCCATAGCATTGTGTAAATAAAAGTTAAATGAATGCTACTGATTAAAACACAGCCAACCCACAGGTCAATTACAATCCGTAGAACCCAGTTCTAATTTAATCAGTCTCATGCCAGAAATCCCAGAGCATACTGTGTTATTATCTCCAAGCTAAAGCTGAGTGGAGGCCACTAAACTCTTTCCCAAGCATTAGCGAATGTAACTGCAATGTTCTGCGGACTGTCTTGTCTGGCACTACAGACCCAGCACAGGAAGCCCCCATCCACTGACCCACACCAAACATCCTGGAAGGAAGCAGAGTTTGAAAACAAGGGCGGGAGAGAGAGTGAGGGCGAGAGGTAGGTGGGAGTAATGTGCAGTACTGTCACCTATAGCATGGTATAGATCTCAATCCAGACGCTACTGCACACTGAAATGCTGATCGGACTCCTGCCTGGTCGCTAATCCAGCTGTACACACGCGATTAAAACAGAGTAGAAAATCAGCGAGATTTACCAGGAACAGGTGCCGAGGCTGTCTGCTCTTACGGGAGACCTTCATAAGAGTTCCCTCCTTCACAAACACCTGAAAGACACACACATACACATAGGCAAATGCAGCAGATGGCCGTCTGGGTGTCATAATGTTTTATCAGCGAGGTGCCACCATGCTAATATCATTACGAGATGTGCTGCTGAGCTCGCCCGGTGCTGCCATATTTGCCTAGTAAATGAGTGAATAATGAAATGACCGACTATATACATAACAAATACTGTCTCCCAGCCATGACAGGTTCTGTTTGGGTAGGTGTTCTTTAGGTTTACTTCACTTTCCCTCCGCTTCTGTTGGAAAGACCAGAGAGGGTCAGCCCAGACAGAGACTCCAGCACCTCCTGAGGAATCCCCAGTCGTTCCAGCGCCTTTACATGCACTGAGTAGTCCGATCATAATCTGATTTCCGCAGTTATCTGACTATTCAAGTGGTCATGTAAACAGCATACTCTGATTTCTTAGATCGGACTAGAAATCAGATTAAGAAAACTGATAAAGAGAGCTGGATTTGAGCTCAGTAATCAGATTTCTCAGCGCAGATATACCCCTGCTCTGATTTCAATCGAGTTTCTCAGTCTGCGCATGCACGTCAAGTCAAGTCAGATTTATTTATATAGTACTTTTGACAATGTCTCAAAGCAACTTTACAATTTTAGATCATCTTCTAATATCTATGGCCCATCCCAAATTGAGCAAGCCTAGAGCGACAGAGGCAAGGAAAAACTCCCTAAGATTTGTGAGGAAGAAACCTGACCACGTAAACCTTGCCCTGAAGTGGCTAGCAGCATCCAACATGGTTGCCAGGTCTACTTATTCTAAAAGACTTCTGAGACTTTGTGGCTTGTTTCCATAGACTTGATGGCTTGTTTCTCTTTCTGTATCTGGCAACCTTGGAATTAAACGCAGCATGTGCAAAATGGCTGCCAAACACTTTTGGAGAGGCTCTAAAATGCAGTATTGTTTATTATTAAAGTTTGAAGTTCACATCCCATCCTTCTGTGAGACTATTGGCTGGTTGTAAATTAGAAATCCATGCAAGCCTGGAGTTTTCCCCATTATCTGATTACCCAAGCGCACGTGAACTTGTTGATCAGAATACTGACAAAAAATAAAATTTTCCGATTTTTATTTTGTGACTTGAATGTTTTTTTTGCTGGCGACACTGTTAGCATAGGTGATTCATAATCACATACCCATATGTAACATGGGTAAAAAAATCATCTGGGAGTCGAGAACGGACGAATCCTATTTATGTTACTTCTTATGGGGAAATTAGATTTGGGATTCAAACGGCCCTCTGGAAGTTTGAGTTCCAAGGTTACACTGTAATGGCCGCTTGGGCGACACAGTGGTCTGACACGCCGGGGCCACATCAGGGACTCGGGTCGTGCCCTGGCGGCGCACTCTGTCCAGTTCGGACTTCTCATGCAGACGCGATTGACTGTGTCGTCTTGTGTATGGAACACTTACTCTTCCTGGCTGGAGCACACTCCTCTTCCCTTTCACGCTGTACTCGATGTGGACCAGGCGCAGCAGGTTCTCCTGGGAGGCAGTGATAGACAGAATGGGGAGGAAGGGGAGGAGGGACAAGACAGCAGGACAGAGAGATAGGAGAGGAGGACAGGAACGAAATGAGAAGATCTGAATGGCTTTGTTTGTTCTGTGAGTGTGAGGGAGGAAAGGAAAGGGAAGAGCTGGTCGGAAATGAATAGCTCTGCAACAGATAGAAGGATCCTCTATGTGTGTGTGTGTGTGTGTATGTGTGTGTGGGGGGGGGAGTGTTTGGGGAAGCCTCTGAGTTTCACTGATTCGGTCTAGTTCTTGTCGCAGTGCACACTACATTCTTTGTTACAAAACATCTGGAAGCTTTTGGTGACATCACTCCACTCCACCCTTGAACGTAGCATCATGTGGTAAATATTTTGCCAGAGCTATGATCACACACACTCGGGCATGTGTACTTACCCCGTCTTTTAGGTTCTCGTTTGCCTGGTCTGCAACCTCGGATACAATCAGCAATGCAGCTGCAGAAAGAGCAAAGATAAGGCAATGAACGTATGAACATGGGCTTAGGAGGTTTGCAAAATAATGGCTTTATTGACAATTACACATTTACATTTACATTTACATTTACAGCATTTAGCAGACGCCCTTATCCAGAGCGACTTACAATTGGTACAATCTTACAATCTGAGCAATTGTGGGTTAAGGGCCTTGCTCAAGGACCCAACAGTGGCAGCTTGGCAGAGGTGGGATTTGAACCCTGGACCTTCTGGTCCATAGTCCAGTACCTTACCCGCTAGGCTACCACAGTCCCTTACACCTGCTGGGACTGATGGTGAATTACTATAGGCCCTGCACAAACCCCAAGGAGTGCTGAGACTTGGGAGCCCCTGGCAATTTGAAAACTCAGGAATATGTTCGCATTATCTGCCAGGAAGCAATCGTGTGTGGGCATCACACTGAACCTCCCACTAGTCTGGTGTGGAAAGTATACACTCAGAACTCAACTCAGACTCGCATCCTAGCGTGTCACTAGAGTGTCACTCATACATTATGGGCTTGAGACAGACCCAAGACTCGAACGAGACTCGCAGCACAGTATATTATTATACTAAGGATATTCATTTTGTCTAGCCTCATGCCTACAATGGGGAATGAAGAGAACAATACCTTGTGTGTCTTCATATTCTTTGGAATCAGGGGAGAGGTTGTTCAAGTAATCTGGAAAGAATGATGAGAGAGATATAAAGCAAATTCTGAGAAAACACCAGAAAACACCCTATCAGAAATCAGCCCCAAAATCTCCACATGCAGATACAGAGCTTAGTCAAATACAGTGACAGAAATATAACATATCATCTAAATAGCTTTTGGATTAAACTGTTATCCTGAAGTACAGTAGCCTGCTGTGCAAAAGTCTTAGGCCACCATTAGATTTGTTGTTTTAGCAATGGTATAATGACTATATAAAATTTTGTCAATGACTTGACCCAAAAACTTCAAACCTGGATTTGTGACCCCATAATACTCTTTTCCATTGGTTTTTATTCCAGTCTTTGTGAGCTGTAGCATATCTTAGCCTTTTCAAGTGGTTTCTTGGCTGCTACCCTTCCAAAAAGATCATTCTTCAAACTGTAGAAGGGTCAACGTGGCATCCCTATGGAGCTGCTAAATGCTGCTACTGCTCAAGAGCAGGGGGAGATCTCACCAATTACTTGCCACTGTAGCCTATAGAAGCTGTTTCCTGATTTTTTTATACTGCATACAAATGTCCTGCTCGTATTCCAGTAAAGACACGGAGAAATAATTATATAGTCATTAGTAACACCATTGCTAAAACATCGAAACTAATGTTGGCCTAAGACTTTTGCACACTACTGTATGTCTCACTCTCACCTCAGTAAATGTACTTTTAATTTGTTAGCATTCTGCCACATGATTTTCTCATTTTAAATCTGACCACATTTGCTGTTGCATCCTCGCATCTTTTTTTAAGGCATGATGGAAGTCAGATCTAACACAGTTCCATTGTTTCTCCATCTGAAGGTCACATTCAGGTCGACAAACTGTAGACAGACTTGCAACTGAGTGTGCAGAGGATGCAGGGCATCCGCACCGCAGTCCAAATCCCCAATCCGGTGGAACACTGAGACTTGGCAGCCTCTGGAAATGGGGACTCTCAGGAAAGCATGAATGAAACGTGAAAAAAAAGATTACTGGTTGCACATATCAGAACTTGCTTACCTGTGAGAAGCATGCGGTACTGAAGGACACGCACGATGACCTGCAGCAGCTGGTGTTTCACAGGAATCGGTACTCTCTCTGCATTCTGCTGCTGTCTCACACACACACACACACACACACACACACACACACACACACACACACCATGGACATTTTAACAATGTATACATTACAGTACTGTCCACACCACAGATACAGGTCTTACCTAATCACGTCTTCACCACACAGACCCTATGTAGGCTACTGATAAAAGGAAAAAATCATCCCAAGGGCATCCGCTGACCTTTCCCCACCGTTTGACTACAGGGAAAAGACACAACCTCGATAAACGTCATTCCTCCCCTCAATTATTCATTATTCACAGAGAAAAATTAGAGAATGAGTGAATTGGTCAGGCTAAAGGAGAGTGCAAAAATCAATCACGTCCTAATTGACTTTGACAAGTCTTTGTGTAGGGTGACTCAGAGGAGGCTGCAGGATCAGAGGGCGAGCTGGAGGTCATAACTGTAGAATAAAGGGGTGTCTCAGTGATAAAGGAAGAGTGAAAGTGGGTCAGACATCACCTGTGAAATTACAATGTAATGAAACATAGAGGTCTTCTGTAACAGAATGTCACGCTCGAGTTCTCCAAAGGCCAGATCCCAAGGACGAGACTTCTTGACACCCTAAAACACGACGTGGTTCGGCGAGTCCTAGTTCATGGTGCTGATCTATCCCAGTTTGTAGCCTTGGTGAGCTTTGTCAAGTGTTTTGAGTTTTCAGTGTATCTGTACTGGCTCATAGAGTGCTGGCCTGGTGAGGACTCTTGCCGATGGGTTCTGTCCCGGTTGTTTCTGCGTCCAAGGTTGTGAGTCGGTTTGTAGTCTCGCCTCAGAATTCCCTACCGGCTTCCAAGCCACTGGCCTTCCGAGGACTCTCCTCGCCGGGTTCCATAATGGTTCCATCTGTGCTGAAGGTTGCCAGGGTTGAGTTCTGATTCCGTCTGTTCCAGAGTTTCTGCCTCGGCAGGGAGGCTTCTGGGTCTCAGAGTTTATCATGTCACGGGCCTGGGTCAGCGGGGGTCTCAGACTTGTGAGGCTCTCAGTTGTTGGTGTACATTTATGAAGATGGTGGGTTATATTCTTGCTTATTAAGGGACTTTAGTTTGGTGGAGTTTGAGACAGTACAGTACTGAGCAAAAGACGTAGGTGACCATTTGATTACACATTTTGTTGTTTTAACGATGGTATGATGACCATATATTAATTATTTCGCAGCCTCTTTATTACAATACAACCAGTATGAAAAGTAAGAACAAATAGCAGGGGTTGTTTATATATGGGTCTTCCCTGAGATTATTGATGGACTGCAGATCTATGTAATCATTTTTTTATCTCTTCATTTCCTCTGTCTTTCAAATCCTGCTCGCACTTTCTCATTAGAGTTGTCGTTATCATTTCGACATGATCTGTCTGTTCCTCTCTCTGTTGATTATCCCCTTGAGCCTCATTAAATCATGAATTTCTCCTCCCGTTCGACAGAGCATCTTTACTTTCTCCTCTTCAAAAAATAAGCAGTCATTAAAGGCAGCCAGACCTGACTACCATGACCTTGGTGTTAAGCCGATAAAGCACCTTGTCCTGAGTGCCGGTACTAAGATCGTAATCCAATTGCTGAACAAGTGGACGTTGTGTGTGTGGGTACGGCAGGGGCTTCATATTTAGCACCCTTTAGCAGAACTGGAACGGCGCCAGCGATTGACTGAGACTGCGGCCGATGCCAGTGAGGAGACGGGCTACACAAATCAGAGCGGTACGGACTAGGCAGCGTCTGCGCCCGGAGCTGATTTAATTCAGGGCCGTTAAAGGCGACTGCTTCACTAATGAGCTCTTGTCTGCCTCATTGCTCAGATGCCAGATAAATGTGTGTAACAGAGTCGTTGTGTCTTTATCTCATCCCGTCCACCTGCACGATTTAAGAGCTTGCCATAACCCTGTGTGTACATGACGATATGAGGAAAAGGGAAGAGCAAACTACTGCACATTTCACTGGAATCAGTAGGCTACATATCATTCCGTCTTTTCTCCTATTTGTATCTTTCCCCTTTTCCTGTCCTGTTGTAATCAATACTGCTTTGTTTGTCCCGTCACTACCTGTATATGCTCTCAACTATAACTACATAACTGGTTCACATTCACTCGTAGAATCTGGTTCATCTGGCTGATCTTTCACGTTGTTTCTAATACTGACTATGGATGCATTTTTGGTTTCATTAGTCCATCATACCATCCTTTTACATTTTATGGCTTCCCCCTACACAGGGTCCTAACACCACAATTATTGTCACAAATCACAAATTACAGCTTAGGCTTCCACACTGTATCTCTGACGCATTTATGTATCATTTGCACACAGTTTTCTTGTAAAAAATACCATTTATATTTACAGTATATTCGCAATTACAGTAGCATAAGAAGACTGTGACTATGGGTACACCTATTCATATTCAAATTCATATTCATATAGTCCAAACTGCTGGAATATATGAAAATTAGCAAAGGTGCAAGTGACCCAGACCCAGTCTTGCATATTATCACAATTAGAAAGTATGGGAAAAATATAGTTTTGGTATCTTTCTTGAATTCAAGCTATCCGATTGGTACTGGTACTGATAAAATAGGAAATAATAGCCAGCCCTGTTAGTGGTCATTCCTCATTCTATACAGTTTCCTCCCCTCCACATATTATTAGGCTGCATGTAATTGCACTGAGTCTGCAGTAACGGACAGGATCTTTTAACGAGTCCGTTACACCGGTTTGTGCTGATTATTCTTTCTGAACTAATCTCACTCATTGATAAGGGCTTAAATAAAGAATCGCGCAGCCACATCTGTGAGCACCGAGCTCAGGTGAGAATCAGCAGTGATTATGTGAGTGAAAGAATCAATACAGGCACAATTAAAGGTAACTGAGAATGGCGAGGAAGAAGAACAGGCTGGAAGGAAGGACTTAAGTACTGTTCACTTCAGCAGAGCTAACCTTTTGATGGTGGCACAGCAGATCCATTGATGCTCGTGCCGAAAAGGTGGCGTTGCTGTGCGTGACCACGTATATGTGTGACTGTGCCCTTATGTAGCACCAGTACTGATATCGCCCAAATGCATGACTTACACCGCTGTAAGCACCGCTGTACGATCTATCTCATTATAAAGTGCTTTTAGATTAGATCAGATCACACAAAGCGTGTTCAGGACAGCGGATTGTTTCACCATTCATCTCTGTCTCTCTGCGTTGCTGCTTTAGATTGAATAAGCCTTCCGAAAAGTGCTGAATACAGATGCTCATGAATATTAATGAGCTGGGACAGTTGGCCTCTTGTCACTGGTGATTCTGAGCTCCAGTTAGATGTCTGGTCAGTGACTAAACCAAGAATCTGACTGTATATGTTGAGGACCACACACGTACACCGATCCAAGCCAAACGTTAAAAGCATGCACAGGCTGAATAACGAATAACGTTGATTATCTCACTATAAGAGCACATGTTAAGCTCTGGCATTAATAAACAAATCAATATGGCCAGACGAATGAGTTGGAGCATTTCTTAAACTACAAGGTGTTCGAACTCAGCCTTAGCACGATGGAAGAAGGTCGGCGTAGAAGGTCTCTGACGTCAATTAAGTCTACCTTTAAATAAAAATAATGTCTTATACTGGTGCCACTACATTTTTTTAATAATGCACTGCAAATCAGCCATTGAAAACTTTTGGCCAAAAATGGTACCTTTGTTTTTCATACGAATGAGAAAAAGCAGTTAAATTGTTTAATGTCAGGCTGGGCCAGAGAGGGAGACAAAAACAGACAGCAACAAGATCTTAGGAAATAATGAACTCTGTGCACTCTGAGAGTGTGTGTTTGGTATTTAATAGTATCTAATACGATTAAGCGTGGAACAGTGGAGCCATCACGTAGAGACACTTTGGCACATGAGAGCACTGAGCAATGTTACATGCACGTCTTTCTAGCTGATCTTTAAGACTAATTGATGTTACTGGATCCCTAACGGAACATAATCTGCTCTTCTATTTAGTGTACGTTGCTGTATCCATACATATTCTGGCGTGAAGCAGATTCTAGGCTACTGCAACCTTGAGTTAACCACCAAAACAAACCACCAAAACAAAGTGTCAAAATCATGAGTACGAATGGGATTGCCAGTGGCGCCGGGCTGGCTCGGGGGCTTGAGAGGGAGCCTGAGACTCTGAAGAACACTTTAGAAATCCTTTTAATTGGAATAGAAATGAGAGAGTAATTAAAAGCACTGATTGTTTCCTTCAGTGTTCCTTCTACTGATGTTTGATTACTTAACCATGTCGACGGCAGTTCTTTATCTATATTATTAGAGTAAGATTTCTAGACACGTAGTAGCTTCCTAAAAAGTCACACACATACTTCAGTCCTCACCTCAAACTGCTTGATGATATCAGCAAAGCCTTTGCTCTGTCTGCAGCCGTCCTCCAGCAGAGCCATGCTGCGGTCATACTCGCCAATGTAGGTCACGAAAATCCCAAACTCCTCGCGGCACGTCAAGAACACCTCCACCATGCTTGGGCTCTCCTCCCTGAAGATGAATGGGAGGCATTAAATGCTTTCTTTGGAGCTGCAGAGGTTATCCAAGGACACGTCAAGACTTAATGATGGTGCTGTTACGGCGTAGAATATATCACTAAAGGCACAGGAGTTATCTGAAGCAGCGTCTGTGAAGTATAGGCTGGCAGGGACTATTAAAGTGTCAGTATTCCATTACATATACATTTCCAGTTATATCATGACCTGTTCATTGACCAAATACAGGTAGAAACATGTTAGGGTGGATAGTGGGCCGAAAGCTTTTCCAGGGATGTCCGTGCATTTTTCAAAGAGACAATGCAAAACCACATGCTGCTCACATTACATGGCAGTATTACAGAGTGGTAAATTCTTTACCGTACCAACATGTTTTGGAATGTGTTGCAGGCCTGAAATGCAGGAATGTAGAAAGACGAGGGTTGTAGAATTGGGATTCAACCTCAGTCATAAAAACAATCGTCTCGAAGACATATTTTAAATATTGAATAAATATTTAAGCAACAAAGTGCCTCTAGAGTGGACGATACCTCTGCCGGCGCCCAGTGAATTCCAGGCTAGACTTCAAACCCTTCCCCACAGGATATGCGAGCTTAAAATGGCATGCTTTGCTTTCACTGCCACCCTCTCCAGGAAAAGCGGATGGAAACTGAGAATAGTATTGTGTCGGCTGGAGTGTGTTCTCACCACTGTTGGAGACGGGTATCCAGGTCTGTGAGGATCTGTGTGTGGAGCTGGTAAGCTTGAGGGAGGGTCACAAGAATCTTCTCCAGCTTTCCCTCCTCCAACACTGGCACCCCATCCTCCCCTACTCCCTCTTCTACTGCTGATCTGAAATCCTACACACAGAGTGCAACCGAATGTTAAATAAGACAGGAGATAGTGTGGATTGTGCAAAGTGTACACTCGTACGTGACACAAGCAGCCTAACAAATTGCTAAACATTGTTTTAAACAGTAGTACTGCTGGAGAGCTCTCCTCAAAACACTGTGTTATGTCTTAAATATAATACAAAGGAACTGTAAACAGGAGTGGTCTCAGGGGATGTGTGAGAACGCCTCATTCCTGCCAATGAAGAGGGTTTTCCAGGGATTGGGAATTGTAAATTATTATATTACAATACAGCTGTCAGAGGCGTCAGAGTGCGAAAGCGGACTAGGCTATGGCACATACTCATGAGCGAACCGATTTGTGTATTACTCCTTGGAAAAAAAGGACATAAGCTGAAATGGAAAGCAATATAGCAATAAACTATACATGTCCCTTTAGAACTAATAGCAATGAATCTGGGAGATGGAGCTATTTCAAGTACCGTTGTAGATCATAACCAAATTGTCCCTATAATATACAGTACTTATACGCAGGTGGAGGTATGGGCTGTCTAGACGAGACAACGCGACTTGAAGAGGAATAGTCCTTATCCCAGAGGAGACCGAAGCGAAAACAAAATGAAAGACATAAAACAAAGCAATACCAATGACACCAAGGAAAAGAGAGATGGCGTTGCCTGATACTACTCCATATATCTTTAAGCTGGGTGAATCTGTCCATCCAAATAAGCCTCCAAATTCATCACACACTCACATTGTGGCAGAACTATAAAACTTGGAGTTCCCTGGTGAGACAAAATCTCAAGAACAGGTGAAACATGGACATAACTGGGACCTTTTAACCCGGCGGAACAAAGCAGACTTGTCCTTAAGCTACGGGATGCCTCAATACAGACTGAAACCTAACTCAAAGCCTACCATGGAATGAGCAGGACACAAACCAGTGTGGATCGGTTTGTATCCTGTGAGGCAAAGGGCACTGCCAAGCTGTTGGGACCTTCAGCAAGGCCCTTAATCCTCAGTTGGATTACAGATTCTAAGATTCTATCAGTCACTCTGGATAAGACCATGTGCTCAATGACTAAATGAACACGTTGTGTAGAAGGGCCCAGTCCTGTCCATGCTTTGTCTGTTTGTGAGTTTCCACCTCACCAAGGGCCTTGTGAATCTCAGGCTTCCTTGTGTCACGAGGATGGGTCTGTAGCACGGGTGCCCCAGAAGTGAAACCCAACTGAATTTCACAAGTATCTCTCTTTATCTCCATATAACATATTTGCCACTTTCCTCATTATACCATGAGACTAAGGCATACTCTCTCTCAGGTGACAACTGATCTTCTGGAGAATAGGAATTTGTCATTTACTCACATTACGATTTCAAGCTTTCTGAAAGAGCAAACATTCCTACTTAATGCTCAAAATAGAAGGACACAATAACACCATAAATAATAGAAGAGTATCGATGTTTCCACCTACACCACTTGTCTGTAGCCCATCAATTTTAGTTTTAAGCAGGCACTCACATTAACACACACGTTTGTCTCACTGTCCTTGTGGGGACTTCCCATTGACATAATGATCACTGTAGCTAATTAATGCTACACCTACACCTAATCCGAACCTTAACCTCAGTAACCTAATGGAGATCTTTTGTTTTTTTGTTTTTTCCAAAAAACAGTTTAGCCATGGGGACCAGTAAAATGTCCCCACAAGGTTCTATCCTTGACGATATGATATATAAACACCACACAAAGACAAAAATGCCAGCTTTTTCAAAACAGTTAAATGTCCCCACAAAGTAAAAGTGTCAGATCTTTCTATTGTTGTGAGAACAATAGACACACACACACACACACACACACACACACACACACACACGCTAAAGGCGATAATCCTCTGAAATTCCACAGGAGCTTCACGCATTAATCAATGAGTATTGATTGTTCCTGAGTCCGCCTCTGTCAGTTCTCTCGTATCTCACTCTGTGATAGTTTTATGGCTCTTCTCATGGCTATGAAAACATCGTCTTTCTCCGGGCTCCAGTAGAAGTGATAACACAGGCAATTTGTTACTTTTATTACACATTCATTGCTCCACAACAATATGACTATTATCACCGCATTAAGCTAGCTGCAGCCAAAGCACTTACACTTTACATCGACGCTTCTTTATGTAGCACAGATTTGTATCCAAAGTGACTCGTAAATGAGGCAGAACACAATCCGAGCGTCTGCTGTGCTCATCATTGCCCAGAGAGCGCTGAGACTCAGGGGGCTTCTGGTAACGCAAAACACATA